>JAODPA010066405.1:0-25793 GCA_025585075.1 Nepenthes mirabilis | reverse complement strand
TATATATGTATGTACGTACGTACGTACGTACGTATGTGTATGTATGTATATGTATGTATGCCGTATGTATATCCTTTTGGTCCTTTCTCCTACACACACACACATGTATATGTATGCTGTATTCATAGTAGGAAATACTCGTATTCAAACTTCCAAGAATTTATATAAGAAATCATTTCCTCCATTTCTTAGAAACTGTAATGTAATGGTAAGGTTATTCTAGTGTGACTTAGTGTTCACTACCTTAAACTACAAAAACAGTCTCACTGTGATGTTGGAGTAAGGATGCATACAATTGTGCTCTATTAAGCACACTTTTTTGCTATATTATTATGAATTCTATGTATATGTATGTATTTTTATCCCAAATACAGTTGAACATAACATACCAATATATTTGTTGAGTATTATGTTATTCTTTAATGCCAAATAATCTAAATCAATGCAAGAAAAAGGCATGTGTTATTCATGTCCATTTTCCATCCTTAAAATTCTAGATGTCACTTCCCTTGATGTTATTATTACTACTACTACTACTATTGTTGTTGTTGTTATTGTTGCTATTATTGTTATTATTATTATTATTATTCTATCTTGGCGCCCTACTATTACTACTACTACTACTATTGTTGTTGTTGTTGTTATTGCTATTATTGTTATTATTATTATTATTATTCTATCTTGGCGGCATGTGTTTATGTGGACATATCAACACCTGACTTTTTTTCTCACGGAAGACTTTTGTTGTTTCTGCCTAGTTGGTTGAATATCACATGGCTTTGATGTTCTCTTATTTGTCATGTTGATTTCAGGTGTTGGATACCCTTGGCAAAAATTGTGGGGAAAATATGTTTCAGCAGATTGTTGAACGTGATATCTTGCATGACATGGTCAAAATAGTGAAAAAGAAGGTATCAGTTGTCTCCGTAGATTTGCTTTTTCCTTCCTGTTTTTTACATTGTGCTGCTGATTTTGTCTCCTAAACGTGTTACCTGCAGCCAGACCTCAATGTGAAGGAAAGGATATTAATCTTGATAGATACATGGCAAAATGCTATGGGGGGACCAGGGGGAAGGTACCCCCAGTATTATGCTGCATACAATGAGTTAAAGGTACATTCTATTTATTAGATTCAGGTTTTCTTTTTTAGTTTCCCCGAAATCTTTTGTTCTAGACCCATCCAGTCACCCCATTTTCCTCAAATACTTTAATCTCTAAAGGTATGCGGCATTATTAATTTGGATTATCTTCGGTATGGCAGCGATAATAGTCCATTGATCATGTTGTGTCACCATACTAGTTTTGTGCCTTAGCATGATTTTTGAAATGCTTATACTTGTCATATTTCAGCATAGGGTTAAAGTGGTATTTCATTTACTTCAATTTGACTTTCAGCAATGAAGGATGGTATAACTTTTCTTGCGGCAGACTCTTGATGGATAAATATTTGCTATTGTTGCAGCAAGGACCCATAACATTGCCTTAGCCAATTGGCTTAGTAAGCTTACTTCAAACCTCTATGAGGAGTCTCAGTACTGGTTATCATCATGGTAGAAGTAATATAGCCTTTACATACATCTTCAGTATTAATTAGAGAAATTTGCATTGGTTTACAGTGATCATGTTTGTCACCTTCAGTTTAAGAAGGCCTATGTGGATTTTTAATGCTAAGCTTAGGTATAGGAACTGTAGGGTTTTTAGTTTCAGGATATAGCATCACCTTTTCAAGTGGCCAGACTATTATGCATGAATTGGTTTGAGATTTTTTGGAGAGATAAGCATGGTGACCAACTAAGCTCACTCTGTTATATATTTTGCCCGGTGTTGTGAATGTGGAATACAAGCAAAGGGAGAAAACTGAAGATCGAGTCAATTTGGATAATCTACAAGTATTCAGATCTAATTATAATTATTTTTTGTTTTTATGCCTCTTCTGTAGGTCTTTGGGAGAAATTTGTGGCAATCACTCAGCAGATTTTTGTCTTATTATTCCTTTTTGTAAACTCAATAAGGAGAGCTTTATTTGGCATGACCTAGAACAAGGGATGATCTACAACGACAAAATTAAAAAGTATGTAATTCTGTGAAAACCAGTAAATCCAAAATTACAATATTAAATGAGATGAAGATGGGTAGCACTTCACATCTTTAGCCCAAATGAAATACTGTTCAGTCAACAAGAAGTTAAACCAGCTCTGAATTTCTCAGTTAACGGTTGTGCTACCATTACTTCCACATAAATCCTTTAATTGTCAAGTCATTCATTAACCAAGCATCATCTTTTTTCTTATGGATAACCCATTCTCTGTCCAAGCCCAATTATTCCAAATGAAAGCTTATGCAGATGTCCATGATTTCCAAGCCACTGCCGAAAGTAAGAGCACATGTTGCATTGATTTGATATGCTTTTTGCAAAGAATGCAACAATTTGCCACCAAAAGAATTTTTTGGGAGCATTGATCAATGTTAAAAATCTTCATACTTTTAGTGGATCTTTAGACTTTCAATGAGGAGTTCAAGTCATCCAACAGCCTCAAATTCCTCAGACTATTTGGTTTAGTGGAGGGGCGCACCATGTTTGGTGGTTGTGGTGCCCCATCTGTTGAATCAACAATTCGGGTAAAGGATTTTTCTGGTCTTAAGACCGTCTGTTTTTTTGCGAAGACTGTGCAGCTGTATGAACTTAACAATTTTCATGAAGTCAGAAATAGACCTGGCACTAGAAAGCAGCAGAAATATATCATATTCTTCTCCTTGTACACACAGTGTGTGATAGATGTGACAAATCAAAAATTAGGCAGCAAAATTTAAATAACAAATAGGTAATCATTGAATTGGAGAGGCTTCCCTAATCTTCTGGGAGTGAACCAAACAAGAAACCCTAATATCTTATTGAAAAAAATTTGGCGGCAGAGGATTGTGACTTCAGTCCTTGTCAAAGAATGTGAGATAAAGAAGTGACTTAATTAGAAGGTAGCAAGTTGGCAACTGAATAAAGTCTTCAGAGAAGGAAAGCTAATGTATATTAACAAAAGTCTCCTGATGTCTATTGATTTATCACTTTTCGAGCCATTATACTACTACTGTTAACATTTTTTGGCTTTGTAATGTGAGCTGTTACTTTTTTTCATCGTTGATATTTTTTGAAACTGATTATTGTAGAAAATTTATCATATATGAGTGTATACATTTGGTATACCATCTAACAGGTTTTCTGCTAATGAAGTGTACCTTACTGCTTGCTGCTGCTTTATACATAATTAAATAGCAATGTTCTCTCCGGGATTCTAATAGCTCTTGGATCTAATTAGCATAGTTGCTTCACTCAGCTTTCCTGTTTTCAATTGCTTTGAGCTCATTTACTGAAACATTATCTGTTTACTCTTATTTGATTTCTGGCAGTCTGCTGGAATAGAATTCCCACCTCGAGAAGAGAATAGTGTACCACTGTTTACTCCACCACAGACACAGCCAGTAGTTTATTCGGCTCCGACATATGAAGATGACGCTATTCAGGCCTCTTTGCAGTCAGATCCTTCAGGTCTCAGGTATTGTTCGCTTTCAGTACAGTCATCTTATTGTTACTTTTCTCGTTCTTTTTAACATACTTATCCAGATATCTTGACTGAATTTTCTGTAATTTCTCACTTAGCTTTGATTAAGCTTTCTTAATTCTCCCCCCTTCTAATCATGATGGATGCTTGACTTAGTACATTTCTACACATTTTTCTTTCCCTTCTTGTGCAAGGAGAACTGGGAGGTATCCATGGATTACAGGATGGGAAGAAGTGTTAATTTGCAAGGCAGTGTATTTTCATTAGTGGAGATTATATGATGGAAGACAAGTATGGAAACCTGGATTTAGAAATCAGATATGCTTTCATATAATATTTTTGTCCTGCCAATTATTGTAATTTTATGGTTTTAGTAGCTTTATAGGGTATTTAAGATATTTATTACGGGTTAGAAAGTCTAGGATTTCATTATGTTTTTCATATTCTCAGGATTGTTTTTGAGTAGGATTTCATTTTCTATTGGGACTCTAGTTGGATGCCTATATATGGCATCTAATCCGTCGTTTCTTTTGTTTTGGAGAATTACTCTATTAAAATTCTTTCATATTTCTCTCTCCCTGATGTACGACTTTTTCCTATTTTTCTCTTATTTCTTTGATTCCCAATCTCTCCTCCCCGATCTACCTTGTGTCACCTCTGCCAGCATCAGCTTGGTATCAGAGCATTCTCATCAAATGCTTTCCCCTGCACTGTCTGATGTATTTCCTGCTGCTTCCTCAACTGCAAACACAACATTTCTGTTGGCTTCTTCAATCATCAATTTACTGCTTCCGCAACAAGACCACTCCTTCCCATCCTACAGCCAGCCCCAAATAACCACTGCTGTAACAACCCCTGTCATCATTCATGACTCCCATAGAACCATGTCCTTCACAGATTTATATTGCAAAATAGTTAAAAAGAGAGTAAAAAAAGGCAACATAGTGCAGGAGGTTCACTCTTCGTGAGGTCTGGAGAGGGTTAGATGTGCAGTCTTATCTCTACATTATAGAGAGATTTTTCTGTGGTTTGAACTAGTGAGCCCCAAGTTATATTAAAACAGCCTTGTTGTTGTGCTAGGTGTCACGGTTTCACTATAATACATAGTAAATCAACCATGCAATGTTGAGACTTTTCTAAGTCAAGGCCATTCTTGCGCAACCCAGGGATCCAAAAATCCTCACTGATATTTAGCCTAATGAGGCAAGCAAATTGAACCACTTTTAACATGTCATGCATTGTTTACCTTAACTTTGTTGCTCCCGCACCTCTCTGTCAAGCAACTCAAAGCATACTAATTGCTTCCAGACATTTGGCTCATCATCAAGCTGGCACTCTCGCTATTGATAGATTATCTTGCCTCAATCAATAGTTGTGCACATTGGGCCATTATATTGAACCTTGACAGATGCAACACTGTTAGAGGAGGCTCATGAGCCCTCAAATGTACACCATTCATGTCCATGATACCCCATCCCCCACACCTGGGCTCTCTCGCCCTATGTTCAACAGTGGCCCCCACATTGGTGTAGGTAACATGCTCAATGATACTCTAAGATCACCGGAGTATGAGAGCATGCACCAACCCTCATGTATTGATAGGTAACATACTTGACTTTGATATTAATCCTCATAGCATGGTATTGTGTGACGACTCACTAGCATCCGGCCAATTCAAGGCACCCAACTTGCATCCATCCTAGAAGGCCATCCCCTCAAGTGTTATATACAATATCCCATCCCGAATGGATATTGAGGATCTAAGCTTAACTTTTACCACTATCTGCACTATTGAACCCTTTGGCCCTTGCCGTATAGAGTCTACTCAGTATTCAGGCCTCGTTGACATCCTAGGTAATAGGGTAGCTCATCCCTCTCACAATGTAGCTCGCTTATCTAGTGCTTGACGCAATGTGACAACCTTGGGGGTAGTGGCGAGTTGATGCCATGGTTCCCCTCTGATTCTGGCCTTCTAGGCCTTTTTGGGAATCTCTAGGGTCAACATTAAAATGCCAATTATCACTATGGCATATCTCTATGAACCGATTAAGTCCTCGGACCTGACATTGTGGTGATCTCATGCTCCCACCTTGGACCAGTTTCAATCCTCACGGTGTTTGGGAAAATATATTGTCAGGTCTATGTGCCACCGATTCCAAATAATTAGCGACTTTAATTCATCTTAATTACTTATCTAATTTTCAATTTGATTCATTTCAAGCCCATAAACTCTGAAAATAAAGCTGATAAAACTCTTAAAATTCCAAATAAAAAAAAATTGATGTCGAACGGGAATCTGAAATTGAATGTTAACCGCTAACCTAAATATAAAGTAATAATTTACATCACTGGACTTGAAGTACCACACTATCCAGTGGCTCTACGACTAACAATAATCTGATCCCAAAACATCCGCAAGGGCAAGTATTCTCATCTATATCAGAGTACTCAAAATCATAACTCAACTAAACTGCCGAAATGATAATCGAAATCCGACTACATGGCCGACAAGAATATCACAGTATTTTTGTAATACAAAAACCATTAACTGAAATAAGATTAAATGTCCTTAGCTATTGTTCAGAGGCATAATACAGCATTTGAATCATTCCAATTTCCTAATTATAATCCTTTGAATAACTCTTCCACCAATCCTCCCTACCTATAAGTGTGACCTAAGTCACTAATCTGAAGGGGATTAGTAAAAAAAAATAAAAGTAAGAGTGAGTTAATTATTCAACAATGTATATAAATTTTTCATAATCCAATAAACAATTTACATAAAAACATGCTGGAAGGGATGATGATAAAAAATTTAGATGCTAGACCATGAATTTCCATAACATTCAAGCAAGTTTCAAAATTTTCCTTCTAATTCTTAATCTACAATGCACTATGAAAATATGCTCAAATCATACTAGTTCTTATGGACTAATAATAAGTAGGGCCTCACCAACAAATTAGTGAATAACCGAAACTCTGGTTATGTATATTTCTACATAGTCAAAAGTTTTATACTACTATTCAAGATCCGTAGGTGAACCATCATAGATATAACCCTGTAGATAGAATCGAGTATAACTTTTAACCCGCGGATGATAGATTCGAACCTCAGTTACTACTATATAATATATTAAAATATGTCATAATATATCACTACTAATTTTATACAATGGTCTATGTATAACAAAGAAAAAATGCTACACAAATACAAATAATGTTTTATATTTTTTCATATTGGAAAAAATATCTTTAGTCATTTCTCAAATTGTAGAGTTTTCTTCCAACTTCTTTCAAATAATTGTCATGTCGTGCCTTAAATTTTGCAAGGAACTTGAACATGTTCATTTTGAAACATGCAAAAGTTACATTATGAAAATTTCAATCATATGGACTAGTTACAATAAGAATCTGCAGAAAAACCAATAAAAGTGTATAGTTCCAGCCTTTCATTTCAATTGACAAGCATACAGGAGCAAATTATAGCAATTTCAAGACATGCAAGGCATATATAAGTTGAGAATTTAGAGCATGCTAGAGATTCCATACGAAAATCAAAACATATGAGAGTATTAAATCAAAATTGTAGCACATATATAAGTGCAGAAACTAACTTAACGGCACAATATATGTGAATTTTGGACATGAATTTCATGAAATTTACAATGAATGGGAATGAAAGTCTATGCATGTAGAGTACAAACTGTCTAGCTATGAAATATGACATATATGAGTATTTGGAACAATAAATGCTTAATGAAGTATAAAAAATCAACAATAAGGGAAAGAGGCTTGTAATGCACTTATCTTGTCTTCAAATTTATCAAAGTTTTTCTTGGATTCACTTCAAATGTCCTCCTCTAGCCTTTTCTCTCTCATCTCTTTTCCCTTCTCCTTCTCTCTCTTTTCTAAAAAAATTGGCGAAAACTGACTGAAAATCAGTCGGATAAGACTTATATAAAAGACTAGCGTATGTGCGTTAGGTGTGCATCTGGTGCTACAACAAAATACTAAGGAATATGAGCGTCACTTCAGGCATGGACAATCTACCAAAAGTGCGTATTAGGATCCCTTGGGTGCTCATCGAGCATGAGCAATCTGTCAAAAGTGTGTTTGAGCACCAGTCAAGTGTTCTTCGGGCATAACTCCTCTACCCAGATTATGCAAGTGCGCGTGCCAGGTGCTGATTAGGCGTCACTCGACCTAATGTGACCTGATCTAAAGTTGATTTTGACCAAAATTCTTCATTTAATTTCAAAATTTTCCTTTTCTTAACTTAATCAATTATAATTAAAATTATAATTTAAAACTCGTACCATACATATATTGTTGATACTAGTGAACTCGTTTACCCCGCATCAATGTGGGAACCAACAGTGTTGGCGCCCACACTGACATTGTCTACATCCGTGTTGGCAACCCTTGACATATAGTCACTCATGCCACCACCATCAAAGTCACATCCGTGGAGACTGGAGACACTAAGCACACCCACAAGTTCTTGTTTAGAGACCCATGCCAAACAACTTACTTGGTTTCACAGCTCGACACCACCTCAAGCTAACCACGACCCAAGACTCACCTTTTAATTAGAGAAAGATGCAATTACAAAAAACAGAGACTGTCAAGGCAGAAAAAAAGGAAGAAAGTTTGAAGTTAGCATTGAAGTTGAGGTGGCCATCAAAAGTTCACTGGAATTTAGAAATTGTTGCCACTATTTAATTCACCATAAACCCCAACCACTCTGCTACAAGCCACAGCAGTAAACTTCAACGGCCATAACCAAAAAAAAAAACCCAATTTCCTAGCCCATAATAGCAGAGGAGAGGAAATTACAGTGATTGAGGACTATTGGAGAGAAAATTGAGTGATTGAGTGAAGAAAACAATGTGATAGATTCAAACAAAAGGAGTTTTAGTGAGGGAAGCTGATTCTCTACTATAAAAGGAGTCTCCACTTCATTTGCACTGCAAACAACTTTGAATTGCTAGTAATCTGCTGCTGTTACCTTGCTGTCTCTGTTGTTTGTGCTCTCTACAACTTCGCAGCTGTCCTCCTTTTTTGAGAGTTGTTGAGTTATTCTGTGCAAGGCCTTTTTTTTTTTTTTTTCTTTTTGACTTGGAGAGATGGACCTTGATTTGGCAAGCTCAGCCCTGATGGTTTTCTGTTGCTGCTGTTATTTCAGTCTGAAAGTTTGCCGGCATTCTACTCTGTTAGATTAGATCCGTCCAGCAGTTCAGGATCAGCTCATTTTTGAAATTCAACTTAAACCTAAGTCTGGTTGATTGACCAGTCAAGAACTTGAAGGCCAATATTCGTACTCTAGATACAATTTCAAAATATTGGATCTTCCATTATTGTTCAGATCCTGTTTTTCTTTTTCTCTTTTTTTTTGTTTAGTTGAATTAATTAAGTTGGAACCCCTCCCCAAGAAGGGAAAAAGTTTTTTTTTTTTCTTTAAGATGCAGTGGGAAAAAAAAAGAGCAGGAAACATTTGAAAAAAAAGGGGATTGAAATAAATAAATGTCTTCTAATTCAAAATGTCCAACAGCAGTTGTCCATGATGACATTAATTTTGTCCCAACTGAAGTACTTGTATTTTCTCCTTGTGGATATGTGGAGGAAATTACAAGGTATTTTGTGCCCAAGTTCAGTTTTATTAGGAGAGATGCCATTCATGCAATGAATTCTCTATGAGGAGAATACACCTATGATGGTGATTGTCAAATGGAAATCTTGCTGGCAAATCCATTGGAGTATAGAAGATTATGACAAAATGCATACACCAACCCCCATGAGTCCATTACTGAACAAACTCCATATTGCTCAGAAATGTCCGACTTCTGATTTGAGTCATTGGATCAATGTTTTAATGATCTTATGCTGAGATTGTTGTAACTCTACAAGGTGTCAAGAAGTTCAATGATTTTAAGCAGGACGTAAAAGAGTTCCGTGTGATGCTTGATCAAGTTGTTTTAATTATGAACTATATGAGGAGCAACCGAGCAGCCTTTCAAGGCAGAGACTCTACTGGTAGTACCTTCTGATTTTCTTGAATGAGAGCAAGAATTTGTTGCCGAAGGGAATCAGTCTTGAGATAATTGTTGATGTGGCATTGGACGACTGCAATAAGATTGCGCAAGACTTGAAGCAATTTGATGGGCTCTTTACCTTGTGTTTTGCAACATCAGATCATGCTTATATGTTTCTACCCAAAAGCCAAAATTTAGGATTGTTTCTATGCTTTCCATATTTGGTCTTTTCTTGGGAAAATGCATATTTTTCTTATTTTATGTATCTTCTAGGTTTATTTTCAGGATATTTATATGACTCTTGAATTATTAGAAGTAATTTAATATAATTTAGCTAGCTTTGTGTTTCCTTATTTAGTGATGATTATTTTAGAAATATTTTACTTGTTTTCAACATAGCACCCTTTAACATTGCAGATATAAGGCTATGTATAGATGACCCTTGTAGATTCTACAAGGCGGGAAGCGATGGGCATCTTATTTCACTTTTTTACTAGTCTTAGGAAGTTATTGATGAAGTTATTGATGAATTTTGTGAGTTCATATCCATTATTATAATTTATGTTTTAGTAGCTTTGTAGGATATTTAAGATATTTATTATGGTTAAGAAAGTCTGGGATTTAATTATGTTATCTTTTATGTTCTTAGGAGATGGTATTTGAATATGATTTCATTTTCCATTAGGACTCTAGGTGGGTCCCTATGCACGGTAAGAGCACCTATCTTTATGTTTCTTCAGTTATGATGAGACAACCTTTACAGAGTACTTATGACATTTTTCTCTACCTCATGTCTAATTGTTCCTATTCCCTCTGTTTTCTCTGATTTTCCATCTCAGGTCCAGAATTCTTCCTCGTCTTCTCGGCCCCATTATTATAAGCATTACTTCTTGATGTCGAAGTGAATGACTGCAATCTGAATATTCTCTTGGGAAGATAGTTGATTTTCCCTTCAATTAGCTCAATCCCTGAAATAATCGGCTTGATTTAGTGCAGAATTTAGTCAATACTGGATTTCAGTCTGACCTTTTACATGGTGCATTAGGAAATGGAGAAGCTGGGTAGGGGGAAAAAAAGAGACTTTTAAAGGGTCTGGATGTGACAATGGTTACGACTGAATATGTGGGTTAAGGAGCAGCTTTCTTTCCTAATTTCTTGTTCATTATTCATTGAGCAGTCCTTTATTAGGTGACTTTGATGCACTTTTCTGGGGTGGGGCCGGAGACATACCTGATTTACTCCATGGTTACTGTTATGTTTATTTTTTGTGAAAAGGTGGCTTGCAGATGTGACTCATGCTCTATGTTCTGTTTTACCATGGTGGAAATTTTGTTATATGAATTAGAACTCATTTAGTGAACTATTTGCCCCTACGTTAATCAGAATAGTGGGGCTACCTCTACTGCTTTGCATGCCATACATTGAGTAGTTGGAGAGTGGATTCTCAGTATCTTTCTGTTACTGAAAACTGGATTTCTTTCTTCTCTGAGGTTTTGTTGGGAAAGGACTTTTAAAATGCCCAAGACTTGGGTGGTGTGGAGATTTCAGTAACCCATCACGTCTACAACCCAGCACTTCTGAAATTTTTTTGAGAGTCAGCAGAAAATCTGGACATCCTGCCTTATACCCTCAGACCCACTACCCAACAACCCCCATTAATGGCTTAAAACTGTATGGCAGACCACCCCAGAATCCAATTCAAGAGTGAAAGAGACAGAAATCGAAGCAGTTGTACTTATCTAACAGTGATTGTAGAGAGTCGTCTCAACCAGTTGAGTCCCAGATGAGACTAGAACTACAACTTCCTTCAGACTTTGTTGCAATCATTGAACCTGATGTCTGTTAAGGAATGTTCAAGCTAGTGGAGGGATCTTGCCTGGCTGACAAAGGATGACAAACTGCCATACATTATATGCTAATGCAGCCTTGCTGATAAATGGAATTAATATTGACATTACTGGGACCAGATCTGAATCAATTTTGAACCTCACATCAATCAGTTATTATTTATTAAATGATATCTCCACAAGATGCAAGATTAATGTTACATCATGGCAATGGAAGTGTGGCACTGACTTTGGTTACTGTTGAGACTGGAGGTGGGGGGTGGGGGAGATTAATGTGATGGAACATGATGCCAACAATGTACCTGACAGAATTGGCAGTGAATCAGTTTGATGGGTGGTTATAAGCTGTGTGACTGGCTGAGAGAGAGTTGGTGGTGGATTAAATCTTTGGTGTAGAGAACATGTTAAATGAAACCTATACTGCTGTCATTTGTGGAGATATTTGGAGGGGCTGAAAGGATTCATTCTATAATTTCTTTGGAATAATAAACTGCTTGTTGAATTTTACCCAAATATGGGCTCTATTGAAAAAGTAAATACCATTTTAAAATGAAATCCCTTTACCAAATACTGTCCAAACTACAAACATGATTTAAGTTTAAAGAGCTTTTTTTCTTCTTCTTCTGTTTACCCCCTGTGACCTGCATCATTCTTCTGAGAATTTGATTTACAATATTATTTTGTGCTGCATCTCAATCAGTTCAAATGTTTACTTGATGCAGCTTGCAAGAGATTAAAAATGCAAAGGGACTTGCTGATGTGCTAACAGAAATGATAGGAGCTCTGGATACCAAAAATTCT
The DNA here is from genome assembly GCA_025585075.1 of Nepenthes mirabilis. Lineage (NCBI taxonomy): Eukaryota > Viridiplantae > Streptophyta > Magnoliopsida > Caryophyllales > Nepenthaceae > Nepenthes > Nepenthes mirabilis. The sequence goes on along the minus strand of JAODPA010066405.1, from coordinate 13,559 downwards.
GAGGTAATATCATCTGCTATATCAAGGTGTTCTATTAGATTATTAATATCTGCTGCTAAGTGAAGTTGAATTTACTTCTGGGTTTCTATGTCAATTTGCCTATGTGTTTTGCATTTTGAACCTCATTCTTCAGTTCATTGACAAATTAAACAAGGATCTTCTTAATTGATATGGTTGGCCTATGGATCTGCCCCCCAAAAAAATATGGCCTTTCCAGAATAGAAATTTAAAGAGAGGGAAAAAGCGAAAATGCCAAACATAAAGCTCACAATTATGTTGGAACAATCCACGGGTTCGAGAAGACTTTAAAAACAAACCAGTAATCAGTGTAAAGGAAAAGGTTTCTTTATTTTTGTACTATCAACAATGATTTATTGCATATTGCTTGAAGGAAAGGAATATCGGGAACAAGGGGAATAGAAGTGACATGCCCGGATCTGGAAGTCTAATAATTGATGGTTCTAACTGTTTTAGGGAATAGAAGTTGGTATAAATCAGGTATTACTAGAGCTGATGACTTGGCTTCTCCCACTGGTCAAAACTGGAAACATAATAACAATGAATAACAATTTACAAAGACTTGTGAAAAATCATAGATTATAGAGAAGCCATAAAACACCACCATATCTTAAGGTATGTTGGAAGCCCTAGCCGATTAAAATTTTTTATATTCATCCTCAGGTGGACCAAACTGCCAACTAAGCACCCAAAAAACTTCAATATCTTTGCCTCTGGAAATACCCAGAACCTCAATTGAAACTTTCCATTGGTGGTTGCCGGAGGAGGGGGGGATTTCAGCTTTTAAGGCTACTGCACAATTCTGGTCCATTTACTGAGTGTTGTAGGAGGAAGATCTAGATTGTGTGATTTGGTTTTCTGAAGCTGTGGTCATCTGTCTTGTTACTACATTTTCTGAGCCCAGTTGGCATGCGTTTTCAGATAATAACTTCCCACTCCTCATTAAGATGTTATGCATCACATAATATTGGATACTTAGCACCTTCTTCTAATTTTGTATGTTGACAGGGGATAAAGCAAGAAGTTATTGTTGATCTTGTTGAGCAGTGCCGTAATTATCAAAAACGTGTTATGACGCTTGTTAATAATACAACGTTAGTATTTCCCACCTCCTGCCTCTGTTGATTATAATAATTCACATTTTTGCTGTCTTATATTACTGGATTCTTATATACAGGGATGAGGAGCTTCTATGCCAGGGATTGGCATTGAATGATGACTTACAGCGCGTGCTTCGTCGGCATGATGACATTGCCAAAGGAGCTACAACTGTTGCTACCGAACCTAGAGAAGCTGCTACACCCCTCATGATTGTCAACCATGAGGATGAGGAGTCAGAGGATGAATTTGCACAGCTGGCTCATAGGTTTCTATTTTATTGCCCTGTCTTTTTTCTGTAATTTATTGAAGTGGTCCATGAAAGTCTTGCCATACAAGTATAATCCTTATATATTTGGCCAAATGAATCCTAAGAACCATTTTTTTATTTTTATTTTTTTTGGTAGTTGGGCTGGAAATACACTTTCTGAGCACCTAACTTGGTGCATCTCTCACAGACCCCATAATTAGTGCTCTCTAGTTGACCTATTTGAACTGAATGATGTTATGGTTATCCCTATAGGGAAGCTCTCATATCCATCTAACAGTTAAAATTAGAGATTTGGTGGATATGGGAACCTTCCCATTGGGAGGACCATAATGGCATTAATTCAGAACTCATACATTTTTCTCTTTTAAAATCATGTGTCCCTGCACTCTCTGCCCATAATTTCATAGTAGGAGGTGGTTTATAAAGGCACCAACTAAATTGCCCTGTGCACTACTTCTCTATTTTTCTGTTGGAGTAAAGTACCCATAGACTATTTGTTATAGCAAGTAGTGAAAATATGGCTGATGGTAGTAGTTGGTCATTTGAGGAGTTTGAATACCAGTATCTGCTATAAGGTAGTTCGCTTTTTCTCTTTTGGTTACCGAGGATAATGTGATCAGTGACCTACACGCTTTGGTTCTGTTTAGCTGGGTTGACCTACATTTCAGTTTGTTAGATATGGAAAGATATTCATTAAACTCATCTGGTTCCAATATATATTATTGTTGTTCACTAGTAGTTATTAGGTTCCATTCATCTTATTTTTCGTTACCATAGAATGCTCAGCTTTTTCCAGCCATTACCATTTGCGGAAATCTTTTTCCTCCAAAAGCTACGGAAACCTCACATCCTTCCTAAGTACATCTATCCAGGTTTTCCTTGGTCTTCTACACTTCCACCTTTCCAACCAGAGCAACGTTGTCCTTCCTTGCAAGTGTTCAAACCAAGAGCTATTATGATGCTCCCATCACCTTGGTTCCCTTATACACCTAAGTGCCAAGATTAATAGTTAGAAAATGAATGGTGGAAATTGTATCAAGTCCCTATCATAGATGATATAATCTCCATCCTGCATTTTCTAATTTTTAATCATAGCCATTAGATGTACAAGGGACTCTAAATGGTGGGATAATTATAACAATTCTCATTCAAATTAACCTAAATGCCTTCCCTGCGGGTTGCATCTTGAAGAACTATTTTCAGTACAATACGTGTCCGTTTCTTAAGTAATCTTTTTGGTGTGCTTGGTCCCACCTTTTTTGGGATGGAATGGCAAATATAAAAGGTTGTTCCCTTTTTTGGCATAAATGTAGTTTTCATATTTCAATTACATTAGCTTTTTGTATATGGTTGTTTCTTAAATGCCCAATGTTTAAGCTACATCAAAATTGTCTTATGGCCATCTTATGTGCATTTAGTTTGCCGCCATTTTAACCATCCATTATTAACACCGCATACGTGCTCTTTGGATTCCCCTTATACATGAATGATTCATCGAAGATGTAGTATTCTTCTTGCCCATCAAGTGACATTTTACTTGGAAAATTTCTCAGCCCTTCGAGTGGCTTTAGAACCTCGTCTAAAGCTCTTGAGCTCAGTAAATCTTAACCGCATATCCATTGGTCCTCAACGTGCCAGATGGCTAATGTGAGGAAATTCACATGCTCCGTGTTCTTTGATACTCACAGTAAAATGGGCATGCTTGAAACTATTGGTCATTGGGATTTCAAGAGCTCTACAGAGCTCTATGAGAAAACAACTCTTGATGGTTGTGATCCTTAATTTAAATTTCTTGGTGTTCAGCTGAATTTTACTGAACACTCGTAAACCAAACTTATTGAAGACTCAATTTTTTTAGTTAAATTTCATGATTGCAGGTCAACTAGAGAGAATTTACTGGGACAGAACAGAAGATCCGCCAATGCTATTAATCAACCTTCACAAGCGAGTCCCCTTCTTCCTCCTCCGCCTTCATCAAAGAGGCCAGTTATCACAGATGCTTCTATGGTTGATTATCTCAGCGGTGATTCCTACCGAACTGCACGATCATCTGAACCTGCAGACCCATCCCCTTTTGCTGTTACAACCCAACATGAAAACCCAAACTCCATCACACCATTGCGCCCATCAATTCCTCCCTCGTCACCACCTGCTCGTTTCATAAATAGTAACTCCCCGCCCAAGTTCGCGTCAAGTCCAATATATGATGAACCGAATCCATTGACCAGATCCGAGAGGCTGCCTTCGGCTCCATGGGATTATCCTACAGCTGGAAGCTTACCGCCGCCACCTTCGAGATACACCCAAAGACAACAGTTCTTTGAACAGCAGCAATCTTTTCCAGGCGGTGGGACTTCTTATCCCAGCAGCAGCTCTGGATCCTCTTATGATAGCTTGGTAGGAGAAACTCAAAATCTTTCGCTTAATTCGTCGACCCCGTCAAAAGAAGTGAAGCGAGAGGATGCTCTGTTTAAGGATCTTGTCGATTTTGCAAAGTCCAAGTCATCGGTATCGAAACCCAGTAATAGGTCATTTTGATTGGTTGAGTTACATGATTTACTATGATGGGCACGGATTTGCAGCTAAGTTCATTAGGTGTTGAGATCATCATATTTATGTGCCCCTGTCTGTGGTTGGTAAATAAACTTGTGTGGGGACATGAGCTATATAGTTTGTTCATTTATCCCTGTTGATTTCTCCACCTCCTCTCCATGTATGGAGCTTTAGCTTGTAGTCTTTGAGTGGAGATGAGCACTCTTTAGTGGGTTGATTTGGTGTTTATTAATGTATGCACTCTTTTGTGGGGTTCATTTGCTTCTGATTCTTTATGGATGCTATTTCTTTTTTTCCAGTTCCACTAAAATTTTGTAAGATTTTAAGTGAAGGAACTTTTTTTTTTTTTTTTGAATGTTATTTCTGTTGGGAATGTCGGTTAGTGTTGATTTGATTTTTTTTTCTTTTTCTTTTTCAATTTCTAGCTCTTTCTACGCCTTTTCCATGCAATGGTTTAAAAGACATCAATCAAAATTTCTAAAAGGCTATATTTATTCTTTATAAATGGAAATAAATCTGTGTAATCACATTTATTCTATAATAATTTACATTTGTTCATACTTTAGATTAGCAAATCAAATCTCAAAGCCTTTAATAGAAGGATAAAAATAGTTAACACTTAAATATCACTTTCTATAATAAACAATAATTAAGTATAATCTCACATATGAGAAACAAATTCAAAATTTCTTCATATGAGTTGTTGGCCTCTGATCGTAGGGGATAGGGAGGTCAATAGCTGGTGATAGGCAATAATTGTCAGGGCAGCAGCGTGGGTCAAGGTGTGTCTATTGACAGACAATAATGGCGGCCAGAGCTATCGCTACTCAATGACTGGTGATGGGGGTTAGGAGTGTCTGTAGCCAATGGCTAATGATGTAGGCTCAAGACATCAAGCCGATCAATGATCAACAGTGGCCTGTATGCCATTCGGCGACTAATGATGGTGGCTTGATGATGGTGGCTTGAGGCATCATCAGTAGGTGCACAACAAATGCCCTTTTTGCTATCTTTTTTCATCTTGAGATTGAACTAATAGACAACAAATGCCCTTTTTGCTACTGATACATACAATTAAGCCTTTTAGTAGATTGCCGAAGATCATTTTTACCATTCCACTGTAAGATCATTCCTTGCTCCACGCCCCAAATTTAGCCACTAGCCCACAAAACAATCTCCCCTCTTTAACTCCACTGCCCCTATTTCCCACACATTCTCGACTGATCTGAGATTCTACACGGCAACATCGTTTACCCACACTAGCAACTGCCACATACAGTTCTTTCATGAACTAGTCGGCATCACTAACCACACAGATAATAAGGTCACTCCAATTCATCAAAGGCTTTAAAATAAGAAGTTCATTAGTCATCAAATTTGTCATCTGTACAAAATGATAATCAAGAAAGAAACTTATCCTCAGAGATGAAGGTGCAAGGAGGCTTCGAGGATAGTGTTTTTGGATTATTGAAACCCAAAAAAATCTGCTACTTTCTGTTATATACTTTTACTTGCAGATGTTTTCAGTCGACAAAGTTTGACTTCACTTTGATATGGAGATTCAAGGTAATCACAAAATTCATATTTTCAGCCTGGGAGATTTACTTGGAATAGATGCCTTACAATATGGAATAAAATATCTAATATCCAATACAGTAGTTGATATATATTGGTAATAAGTTCCCGGTACCAATATTTCCTGATACTGTGGTAAAATCACAATATATCTTCGTATTGGTGATGTATTTCTTGTCAAGTTATGATTTGCAAAAATATTTTATTTACAATATATCCAATACTAATATGCAATGTTTGATACATCCGATACTGATGTACCCACAACAAACACCCATACCAGCACCAACATTTGCATCCATCCAAACAGAAGAGAGGTTTGGGAGATTCAAGCTAAAAAACACCGAGTCTCCTTTTTAGGTTTGGGAGATTGCTTGTAATAGATGTCTTAAAATGGATAGCAGACAGAAGAGAGGCTTTTAAATCCACAGACTGGTGTTATTTGTGCAAGAATTAGTCTAACATTGTTGTGGAAATCGCTTCTTCCTGTCAAGAAGCTTGGAAGCTCTGACGTTCAGCGTCTTTTATAAAGGAATCTGTTGGGTCCAAGTGAAGTCAGCATATGTTGAATTTTTGATTTAAGATTTATGCTTTGTCCTTGACCAACATTATGTGGATGGAAGGGAAGGATAGTATTTTTTTAATGGCACAGAGAGACTAATTTGAAAATTTCATTCTGCTTGTTCAACACACTTATTTCTGTGGATTCGAGGACAATATCATCTTGTCCTCATTGCAAATCCATTGTGGGATGTCTCGTGCACTGGCTCACCCTTATCTTATAAAAACACAACTTATTGATCAAGATTTTTTTTTCAAAAAAACAACTTCTCGAGTATGATTCATATGACACTTCATTTACGAAAATGTTGATGTTTTAGAAACTTTCACATATAACACACATCCATCACAAGACAAAAACTCATTCAAAGTCTTCAGAAAATGTGGCTTAAACGCATAAAGCTTGCCTTGTTTAACCTCATTAAATTGTCTTCTATAAAACACAATATTTTACACTCTGATTATTATAATACATTGCATGCTTATGCTAATCATCATCCTTAATAAAATATCAATACTAAATTTGGTAGATCACGAGCAATTTAGGATTAATAGCATGTTTACAGTTACTTAAATACTAAGTTTTAAAAGTCAATATTTATACTTGAAAAAAAAAATAGCTTTTCACTCAAATTTCCCTTTCTAAATAGGGCCTAATATAACCTTACTCCAAGGACCTACCAATTTTGTGCAGATGGGGAGAAGCATGTACGAAATAATACACGAACACCACCACACCCAAGGTCTTATGGCCCTTATATTCCTCAGTCATTTCTCACTCAATTTAAGGTAAAATCTCTAATTTTTTGCCACTAACCTCAAACAATTGACTTTTCCTTATTGATACACCATCTTACTTATATTTTAGGTGACTGAAGTATCTAAAATATCCTTCTCTCATTATATCTACAATAGTTTGCTACTTCTACAAATAGCTCATTTCACGTTTTCACTTTCTTTCCAGGAAATCTCTCCCCACTTCAACAAAACCTTATGTCAATCAGAAACTAGTCATTTTTCTTTCCAATGCACACAAAATAAATGGTAAATTGTTAGCTTTTGTCCCCTTCTTATTTAAAGAAAGCTTATGCACCTCCCCAAGATATAATACAAGGAAAACCCAACTTCAGTAGAAAAGAAGATCTCTCAACTTCTTTTGCAAGGGGAAATTTCTTTTTTCTCTGTCCAATTTGTGAAGTAAATTCAAAAACTTGGCATTGGAGCCACTATTCTAATTAACTACCCAAAAAGAGTAGCAGGGGTCATGCTTATTTAAAAACATGGTTCTTTCAGTATATCAATCTAGATTGACCTTTTGCATATATTGAGGTTTGTAGGATAGAGTGGGATGGAAAAAGGTGGCTTGCGTACAATGGCTTATTCCTATGATCCTGTAGTTGTTGAGAGGGAAAAGAGAAGCAGCTTCTGTTGGGAAAAGAGAGCGGACAACCTTCCCGATTAAACGAGACAGTAAGAAATGAGAACGAAGAAGAATAATGAATACAAGAAATTTTACGTGGAAAACCCTTCTCAATCAAGGGAAAAACCACGGGACAAACCGTCCACTGAAAAGAATTTCACTATGTAAGATTTTGGAGACAACAGTAGAGAACAAAAGAGAAATCGAAGAGCACTCCTTCACCGTTTTTCTCTTACTCTCTCCCTCACTGGTACCCAGCCACTCTACATACATAAAAAAGATATATGGGGCAATATTCAATATACAAAAGGACAGAAAATAATTTTTTCCAACAATATGAATATTCCCCTGTCCAAAAATATAGCTCCTGCAAAACCGTCTGAGATCATGTATCTCCAGAAAATCTGCTGAGCTGGCACTGTTTTGCATTGCCTGGCGGGCGGCGCACAGTTGGCCGTCCACGTTCTTCACAAGGCCGGTCAACATCTCCATTGACCGTCTGAAAATTTGCTCTTTTGGAATCTGTCAGAGAAACCGGCTTACTTCACCGCTAAACCGGTCAACTCTCAGTTAGCCATCCATCCAGTCAACATTCGTTGTCCGTCCATCCGGTCAACTCTCCGTTGACCGGCACTTCATTTCTTTATACAAATGGCACTTTCGTGCTCCGTCCGAGTTATTCAATCATACGAACTTCTTCACGGGAGTGATCCCCAACAGCTTCAAGTTTGCTTTTAATAATTAGGAAACTGTATTGCTCCCATTTAAGCTCATTTTTCTTGCATTTCCCTTTACTATATCTTTCTCTGGCTTTTCATAATGCGTGGCTTAGAGGATTTAGATACTTCATAGTCAATGATTATTTTTCCTCGGATTTAAGAGGGTTGCAGAGGTCATCCAAGCACTTGGATTCTGTTAATAGGCCTAACTGGTTATGTAGCACATAAGAAAAGTGATTCGGGACATGATTGGTTGGTCTCTATCAAAACAGAATATCCTTAAGGAACTGGCAGTAAATAGGAATCAACAGTATGGGAGAGAAGCCTAAACTGGTGTTACTAATGGAAAAGCTAATTTTGCAAATATTCTATCCTCTCCCCACATATCTGGCACAAGATTAGAGATGACACAGCATGTTAGGTTTGGAAGGACCTATGGTAAGGGGATTTTCCTCTCTCCACTTTGTCGTCCCTATCATTCTTCCAATATCCATAATAATTCTAGTATATTTTCATCCTCTGTGGTGGATACTCTTTCTTGGAATTTCCACTTTTCCCAAAGAGTTGGAAAAAGGGACATATTTCCATTTTTTGAAACTCTTCACTAAAGCCCCATTGCAGCATCCTCATGCCTAATGTTAGGCAAAGAACATCAGAAGAGACCTGGTGCAACAATATCTGAGGCACTTGCTATGAAAAAAAATGACAACTCTCTCACCCCCTGGAACAAACAAGCTACAAGTCCATCCAGAATATTTAATATGGGAAACATGAAGAACTCATCACCATCTACAACCGAGTATTCAAACCTTCATTTGACAATAACACTTCCAGAACAGCAATCGATAGGATTTCCAGGTTTTACAGGTCCCTGGGATTGTCCCAACTCAAATTGTCATGAATGTTCCTAATCCTTTTTCCCAGTTTAGCAAAGGTACTTTCCAAAGCAGACCACAAATTTTTTATTTTTTAAATTTAAATAAGTCATATATAATATGATGATATAGTATTTTTCTTTTACGTATTCTATGGGAATTTAGAAAAAAAATCAAAACAAGTCAACGGTAAAATAGTAGTAATCCGTCCCGGATTCAGGTACTGGTAAATTAGGGTGTCACTTGATCTTTACGGTAGGTCGAACTCAAATAAGTTCGATCCTCGTTCCTAATAATCTAGATTCTGTAAACCATAATTAAAAATAAAAAGTTAGAAGATTGATAGGATTCACTCCCAAATTTATCCTTTAACGCCCAAATCAGTAATTTTTTTCAAAAAGATATAAAGATATAAGAATGCGGGATAAGCGTGATGATATAAGAGTGTAGGGTTTGAGTTTGACATAAAGGTTACGCTCAGCGTGGAGCGACTTTGAGATTGATGGAGCATGAGTTGTGAAAGACTTCTTTGGAAGTTCTTTGAGTAAATAGTTGTTCCTTTGTGGGCCCTTGAGTGCTTCTCCTTGCCGTGAGGCGAGGAGGTATTTATAATTGTTGCGTTCCGGACCTCGAGGTCTAGTCGGATCCGTGATTTTCAAGAAACACAAATGTTTGAGATGTTGGGTGAGAAGAAGAAAGAGAGGGAGATTAAGACCAGATTTTTACGTGGAAAACCTCCTCTTAACTGGGGAGGAAAAATCACGAGGCTCAGGGCCTTTTTCAAGTGCTTCACTATCAATATGGAAGTCTTTACAAAATACAAGCGTTAGGGTTAATTCCTTTATTGTCTCTTGTTTTGTATGTCTTTCCTAGGGGATGTCGCTCGCTGGAAGGCTTTACCACCCTCGTTGGGAAGCTTTTTCGCTTCTTTTGGTTCCGTTTCGTTGGGAAAAGAGGGTTCGAGTGGCCGAGAGATTGTGGGCCTTTTTCCTTCTTTCTGGAGCAAGTTTGGGGGAAAAAATCCAATCCTTTGGAAAGGGACTTCACTGGGTACTTATAGGAAAGATTATGCTGTTAAGGAGAAGACACGTGGCAGCCATTAAATGGCCGAGAAACGGTGCAGTGTCCCAGTGGCCTCATTTAATGCTGCCGACGTGCGCGGGATGGCACGCGGCTGGTGCCGCTAGTAGGCTTAGGCGTGTCAGGCATGCGGGGTCTAGGCGTCAGTCTTGATTTGACCAGGCGTGTCCTGTAGACGGTGACTGGCAGTGGTTGCAAGTTTCCTTAGGAATCGATGAAGTCGCTTAGTTGGCATCCTCTACCGAGCATAGGGCAGTCTTCATCCTTGGGTGGAGCTCCTGGTGAGCTCGCAGACTCGTAAGAAGAGGCAGCTCTCGGAGGATCCTCTGGGGAAAGCCCTGGAGTTTCTTCTTGACTTCTCGGACTTGACTTCTCGGGCGGTTCTGAGACTCGGCAGGACTTTTAGGGTTCTCGGTTTTTTTCCTGTCCGTGTATTTGGATGTCGTTAGAAATGTCCTCGAGCTTCCTTTCGAGCGGACGGGACCTTTTGGGCTTCCGCTGTGGTCTTGGACTTTGGGTCATTGGCCTCTACTTTGGGCCTCTCTGGCTGTCCAGCCTCTCTGGCTCATGGGCGCCCTTCTGGGCCTTCCGCGTGGGCCATTTGGGCCGTGCTTCTATGGACCCTTATATTGGGGCGTAACAATAATGTTTGAGCCAACTCAGCCCTACTGGGACGCCAAAACTAGCTAACAACTATTCATGCAGATTTGGTAAGTTTTCATGGGGATTCAGGTGTTAATTGTGGCAACCGTGGTCGTTCGAGAAGATTCATTCTTTGTGGTGATATGGGGCGCCTACTATGGCAGTTTGTTTTGGGAAGAAATCTACCTCGACTATTGCTGCAATTTTGGTTACAATTGTGCTAGTGAATATTCTTGGGATATCCACCAGATTGTGTCAGCTGGTTATGACAAGTAGTTCCAACGCACGAGAAGAAGATCACAGACCGTCCTGATTAGGCCAACAAGGTTAACTCAGCCAATCGGGCCAACTAGAATGTTGTTTAGACTTTTAGCTTGCGGGGATATGATGTTGGCTAGATACCCTCTGGATCTTTTATTGGCCCATGGGCTTTCGCACAGGATCAGCCCATTTTCACCGTCCCATCAAATAGATTATCTAAAAGTAAGAAATATTGTTCATATATTTATTTATATATTTATTTATACCATCAAAAGTGCAATCTTGCTGTGAGAAGCACTCCCCCCAGTTAGGGGATCTTAAACAATATAGAATTTAAATTTTAAAAAAAATGAATTCTATATTGTTTAAGATCCCCTAACTGGGGGGAGTGCTTCTCACAGCAAGATTGTTGCGCAATCTTAGTCTTCGTTCCCTCAACAAACACGCAAGAGCCGGCAACAGCCGTGTGAGTCTGTGAAATCCCAACTTCCATTAAAGTTGATGAGAAAGCTTTGCTTAGCTTCATCCACTTACTATTTTCCATGCTGCTATTACTCAGAATATCATCTTCCTCATTGCCTTCCCAGTCATCTTCTGCGTAGATATTCATATCTCCATTATTATCTCCTCCATTTCTGACCGTGTAAGCAAGACTCCCGCTCACTATATATCTTTTATCGAAGTTTTCTTCGCTTCCATACTTAAATATAATCTCCTCGGATCACTTCATCTCTCCTCTCATGGCGTCTTCACCACTGTATTCGTTTCTATTGGAATTATTCATCGTTTGTTTCTTTGTTGCACCGACGCTTGCTACCTCAAGAGGAGCCATTGATCAAGGAATGAGAAGCCCGACGGGCTTTCGGGTCGAGCTCAAGCACGTCGATTCGGGCACCAACTTCACTAAATTTGAGCGGATTCAGCGTGCAGTCGAGCGGGGAAATCATAGGCTTCATAAGCTCAGTGCGATGTCGAAGGCCGTCGCCGAATCCGGCGTCGAAGCTCCTGTTCGCGTCGGGCAAGGCGAGTTCCTCATGACGCTCGCAATCGGTACTCCGGCGAGTTCTTTCTCGGCAATCATGGATACCGGGAGCGATCTCATTTGGACTCAGTGCGAGCCTTGCGACCGGTGCTTCGATCAACCTACTCCGATCTTCCTCCCGAACAAGTCGTCATCTTTCTCTCCGCTGTCGTGCTCGACGAACCTCTGCCAACAGCTGCCGTTGTCGACCTGCGACGACGGTTGCCAATACGTGTACCAGTACGGCGACGATTCCTCCACAGCGGGTGTCTTGGCCTCCGAGACCTTCACTTTCGGATCTGTCTCCGTGCTCAAAATCGGGTTTGGTTGTGGATCCGACAATGATGGAACCGGGTTCTCACAAAGCGCGGGCGTAGTCGGGCTCGGGCGGGGCCCGTTGTCGCTCGTCTCTCAGCTCGACGAGCCCAAATTCTCTTATTGCTTGATCTCCATCCATGAAGATGGCTCAAAAACCAGCCCTCTTTTACTTGGATCAGTGGCAAGTAATTTGACTAGCTTGAAACACCACGGTGCTATCAAATCGACGCCGTTACTCCATAACCAGCTACAACCGTCGTTCTACTATCTTAAACTCGAAGGCATCAGCGTCGGTGGAACGCGGTTGCCGATAAACGAGTCTACGTTTGAACTCAGAGAAGATGGAAGCGGAGGGCTTATAATAGATTCCGGCACGACGATCACTTACATCGAAGAGAGTGCATATGACGTGCTCAGAAAAGAGTTCGTCTCTCAGATGGATCTCACCGTCAACGACAACTCCTCCGCCGGACTTGACCTTTGCTTCGATCTGCCGTCTGATGCTCAGGTATCTGGTGAGCTGACGGTGCCCGAGTTGATGTTTCATTTTGACAAAGCGGATTTGTCGTTGCCCGGCGATAATTTTATGATCGGAGACGATGAGGAGGGTCTAGTATGCTTGGCGATGGGTAGTTCAAATGGGATTTCGATTCTTGGGAATACTCAACAGCAAAATTTCTTGGTGCTTCATGACCTCGAGAAAGAAACGGTGTCGTTTATTCCTACTCAGTGTAGTGACTTGTGAGTTGATATATATAATCTATTAGTATAATGGGTGAAAATAATTGGTTAATTATGTAATTATACATCCCATTTTAACTATCATATGTTTTGATTTATTTGATGTATGATTTTTACAGATAAGATCACGCACCTAAAATTTGGCTAACATCTACAGATAAATACCAATAACATATAAAATTTTTGTCTATTTTCTATATTTACCGTTTTCAAAGCTTATAGCTAACTTTTATCTTGAACGGATTATTACAATTAATAGCAAGAAATTTAGAACATAGTCAAAATTTTGATTTATCTTACAGCATTTCTTAATTATCAATATATAATATTAGAGGTGAGGTCATGAATTGAAAGTTTAGCTTTCTATATAGTGAAAATTTTTCATTTTTTAAATGAATTTAACATT
>JAODPA010066404.1:0-10921 GCA_025585075.1 Nepenthes mirabilis | reverse complement strand
TATTTCTAAAATAATAGATATATCATAAACTATTTGCAAAATTGGTAATTTAATACTGATGCGTCCTTGGATCCGAATTTCGAACAGATTTGGGGTGATCCATTCGTCCTAACTCCGGCTCCGTTCCCTGAGTTGGATCCTGCACACCACTAAACAGAACAGGAAGTCAGTGTATTGGCAAAAAATTATCCTATCAAAAACACTCCGACGCTCAAGTCAGTAAACATCCTTTGAAAGATATGAAGGTTATTGAAACTGTAAATTGAGAAAGAGAGAGAGTGTGTGTTTTTTTTCAGATGTAAGAAAGACGAGTAAGTCTTCTTGAATTTGGAAGGTGGGGAGGCAGTAAGCGGTCGTGAGATGTGCGCTTGTATGCCTAAGGATTTTTGGGTTGCTTGAGTATCTGTTTGCGCAGTAGAAAGTGTTAGCAATTGAGAGAGTCTGTCACAGAAAGCGTGGGCAATTGAGAGTATCAATAGCAGAGAATGCAAGTAACTGAAAGCATACCTTGAATGATAATTCAAGGGCTTATTTATGATCGAGAGGGCGCTCTTCCTTCTTCGGAAGGGGTGATTTCCTGTGCGATCCTTGACTGGCTTGCCTTTTGGAGCAGATGCCAGTTGCCAAACCGTGCAAGGTAGTTTCCTTCTCCAGCGGCTTCCCAAATGGCCCACCTTCCTTTGGCATTCTTTACCATTAAGATCCCCAGTGGGCAGGATATTGGAAAAATCTGGCGCCTTCCTTACGTGAAGGACGCTAATTTTGTCAATATCCATTTCGGGTGCCAGTTAGGATCGTGAAAGATGCCTGGGGTGCCGCTGCTGGCAGTCTGATGGGTTGTGGGCTTAGGTAGGCCTGACCAGTAAAAGCCCTTTATTTTTAGCCTGTTGCTACAGTGATTCCGGTTAACGCCCGCGTTGATCGTCTGTGCTCACGTTGTCCGTCTTCCGGAGTCCAGACAGTCAACGATGGCGTTGACCGCCCTGGGCCTTTTACACCTTGGGCCTTTAGGCCCTGTTTGACCGTTTTTATGTTGACCGTTTGGCATTTCTTGTGGGTCTACATTGACCGTGGCCCAACCCGTATTCTGGCGTACCCATCACTAGCCCCCCATACCGGTGGCCAGAATTCTGGGCTCCGGTATGTCCATGATGGGATGCCCCCTACTACCCTTCGTCGTTTGAGGATCCTAGAGGTATCTATGAAAGGCGTAGAGGAGAGTTTCACTGGAAATGTTGACCGTCCTGATCAATTTTGAAGAACAACGTCGACCGGAATCGTTGATCGTCATGGTCAATTCCGAAAAACAACGTTAACCGGAATCGTTGACCGTCTTGGTCGATTCCGAAAAACAACATTGACCAGAATTGTTGACCGTCTTGGTCAATTCCGGAGAACAATATTGACTGAAATTGTTGACCATTCTAGTCAATTTTAGAGAACAATATTGACCGAAATTGTTGACCATCTTGGTCAATTCCAAAAAAGCTTTTTGCCAGACCTGATGGACGCGTGGCCATCAGTCAGTTTTCTGGCCCGAAGAAGACACACGTGTCCCTTTGGTTGGGTAGAGATCCTGGCCATTAATGCGCCAGAGATCCACCTTTTGAAGGGCCAAGTAGGGAGTTGACACGTGGCAGGACTGACAGCATCCTTAATGGGGGGTTTTAACGTGTGCTTGGCGACTAAGTTTTCCCCCCTTCATTTCGAAAATTGTTTACGCCTCCAAGATTTTCGTCTTCTTCGTTCCCATTCTTCGGAAGTATTCAGAAACCCTAGCTCTCTGCGTAACCATGGCCTCCGTTACAGACTTCACCTCCGTTTTGAGAGAGAATGATATTAAAGCTCTGTGCGTCGAGTTTAACATTCCGAAGGAGATTGCGTGGAGAGTTCCAGGAAAGGATGACAGAGCCTATGCTCCACCGGAGGGGCATATTACTGTTTATGAGGCCCACCTGAGGAGCGGCATTCGCTACTGTTGTCGGAAGATTTACAGTCTGTTCTACAAGCCCTACACGTCCCCATCGCCTAGCTTCACGCCAATGCCATGAGGTATTTTTGCACTATGTGTATTTTTCTCTGAAAGCATGGCAAGAAGCTTCGGATGTCCACAGTTAGGGTTTTGTTCAAAATAAACCAGGGGGCAGAGTGGACATCTCTCGTCCCCAGTTCTGGCCTAAAAATAAACAAGGCTATACACGACTCATTGAAGAACTGGAAGAACCAGTTCTTTTTCGTGAGTATGGGGATGGCCTGGCCCCTAGTGAAGGACTGGGGACAGGTTCCGGAAGCATATATGGGGACGCCATCTACAGCGGAGATGGTAGCCCAGAAGTGGGTGGTTAAGTTAATAAAGGAGAACCCCGATGATTTCGAATGAGATTTTTTGGTTTCTCGGGCGGAGGCTAAGAAGGTGAACTGGGGTCTGCCATCCCCAATTCAAAAACCTACGCCGCCCATGAGGATGATGAATCCGGAGGATTCTAAAGGCATCATCATCCGGATGCGGCATACGGACGAAGGGTTTATTGGCCCGCCGCTAGAAAAGGTGTTGGAGACCCCTTCATCGTCGTTGTCGTCCTTCATTGACTACGTGGCTGCCGGGATTTGCTGCGGGTCTGGTAGCATTGCAGGCCTGGAAAAGACTCACGAGAACTGGCCGATGGATTCAGGAGTCATCTTGGCGCAGCCTGCGCCGCAAGCGGTTCCTGGTGCTGTATCGGTAGAGCCTTTTGAGAAGCCAGCTTGTGAGCCGGTGGTGGGCGTGCGTGAGCCGTCCGTTAGCTCCCTAGTTGTGCAAACTTCTGCTGTGGAGCCAACAGTGGAGCTTGATCCTTCGGCTGCTGCTCCAGAGGCTGCATTTGAGGATCCTGCAGCTGCTGTGGACAAGTCTGATGACATCCTGGAGCACATTCTAGAGGAGGGAGCTGCGAGCTCGACTCAAGAGGATACTCCTGGTCCACCTCCACCTGGGCCAAGCCTGGAGGCCAGGCCCGTGAGGAAATTTTGGGAGGTATGACTCTTGGTGATTAGTTCTTCGTACTTTCCCTTTTCCAGGTTTTTGACTTGCTCTTTGTCTATTTTTGTGTAGCCATTGAAGGTGACCTCCGCCTTTTTTAAAGTGGTGGATCAGCGTGATAAGGCACTGGCATATAGGGAGGCGGAGATCACCTGGCTGGATGCCAGGCTGACGGCTTCGAGGAGCAAGCACCGCGAGGAGACTGCAGCCCTCGAGGCTATCTTGGCCGGAGTGAAAATGGAGAACGCTGAGCTGAAGGTTAAGGTTGCCCGCTTGAATGCTTGTTTGAAGGAGGAGGATGATCGAAGCAAAACGCGCCTCAAACGGCTTGCTGAGCGAGTTACAATCTTAGAGAATGATTTGAGTCTCCGGATCTGTCCCCACGAGATTGGAGGCATGATGCATGTGCGGCTGTTGGAGGGGATCAACGTCGGTCGGCGCGTTGCGCGGCTAATTGATCCTGATTTCCCAGTTCAGTTCATCAATTTGTCTAACAGAGTGGCGCTACACAAAGACAGCCTCGTGGAGGAGCCCCGTGACATTCAGGGGCCTCCGCCGCCTCCGTAGCCTATTGTACATTTTTTTTGTGTCCTCCCGTGTGTAAAATGTAATTTGTAACACATTTCAAGCAATAAAATGGAAACTCTTTCAATTCAGTGTCCATTTCTTTTTACCGCTCGTGCTTGAATGCTTTGTTGCATGGGATGGCCAACTGAGTTGGCCGGTTGATATGGTTGGACTGCCTAAGAAGCTATGTCCTTTGGCTTGGCAGGCGGTTGTGTTAACCAAGTTGTAGCACTGTCCAAGTGATGACTTGGACGGCCAACGTTGGAGAAGGACACTTCTCCCTTCGACCGTCGCTGACTGATCCTGCTATCTCCTCGTAGAGGAGGTCGTTGCATATGCTACGTAAGCCCCCTAAGGTTTTGACCGCTATTGGGCCACTTGAATGACCAAAATTTAATACGACCGCTAATGGGCCGCTCGGATGACCGAGATTTATATCAGGCCGCTTATGGGCTACCTGGATGACTAGGGTTTAAAATAGGCCACTCCTGGGCCACCTAAATAACAAGGGTTTAGATACAACCGCTAACGGGCCACTCGGATGGCCAAGGTTCAAGTTCGACCGCTTTTGGCCGCCTAGATGACCAGGGTTTAACGAGAGGGTGAAGACCCTCCTGACTTAGGGCCAGTCTAGGTCGGGTAACCTACAAAGAAAATACGTGCACTTACACATAAAAAGGATGCTAAGTAAACTCTTATTTTTCACAAGAAACAAAACAAGCAAGCGAGTGCAAATAATAATGCAAATGCGTACCTGTGCCCGCTACTGGAAGTATCGTTTGAGGTGGATAGCGTTCCACGTTCGCAGAACCAGTTTCTCGTCCTAGTTTCGGAGTTTGTAAGCTCCGTTTCGTAGGATGGTGGAGACGAGGAAAGGTCCCTCCCAATTAGGGGAGAGCTTGTTGCAGCCGGCCAGCTTGCCTGTGGCCTCGACTCCTCATAGGACCAGGTCCCCTACATCGAATCATCGCGCCTTAACTTTTTTGTTGTAGTATCGGGCGATCCGATATTGGTAGGCCGCTGTCTGTACTCTAACAGCGTCGCGAGCTTCTTCTAACAAGTCTAAGTGCTCCCTGATTTTTTGGGAGTTAGTCTATGGGTCAAAGGACTCCACCCTGAGACTGAAAAGCCCGATTTCGACCGGGATTACCACCTCAGTCCCGTAACAGAGGCTGAAGGGTGTCTCGCATGTTGGTTCATTCTGAGTTGTTAGATAAGTCCAAAGAACGGAAGGGAGCTCGTCGCCCAAGAGCCCCCTGCGTCCTCCAGTTTCGTCTTTAACCAGTGGAGAAGTATTCGGTTTGTCACCTCCAACTGTCCATTCGCTTGGGGGTATGCTACCGAAGTGTGGACCAGCTTGACGCCAAGGCTGGTGCAATACTTGGTGAAGCATTTCTCCGAGAACTGGGTCCCGTTGTCGGTCACAACGACCTCGGGGACGCTGAATCTACAGATGATGTTCTGGCGGAGGAATTCCAGGGCGTTGTATTCTGTTATCTTAGCCAGTGGGATAGTTTTGACTCACTTGGTGAAGTAGTCGATGCCCACGATGATGAATTTTCTTTGCCCCGTGGCAATGGAAAATGGGCCGAGGAGATCGAGCCCCCATTGCGCGAAGAGCCAAGGGGCCTGAAGGGCCTTCAAATCTGCGGAGGGCTGGCGGTGAAGGTTGCTGTGAAGCTGGCAGCTTTCACTTTTCTTCACAAACTCCAGCGCGTCTTTCGTCATCGAGGGCCAGTAATAGCCCTGGCGCATAACCTTGAAGGCTAAGTTTTTTTCACCAATGTGCGACCCGCAAATCCCAAGGTGGACTTCACTTAGAGTGTAGTCAGCCTCCTCGGGAGTTAGACAGCGGAGGTATGGAGTCGAGTAGCCGCGGCGGTACAACCGTCTGTCAACCATAGCATACCAGTCGGCTGTCTTCTTGACCTGTTTGGCCTTTTCTATGTCCTCTGGCAATGATCCATCTGCTAGATAGTTTAGGAAAGGCGTCATCCAATTTTTCGCTTCGGAAATCTATATGGCCTCTCGCTTCTCAATGCTGGGATTGTCTAAGATATCCTACATGTCTCTTGAATACTGCTCTGGGTTTTCGGCAGCAGCGGCCTTGGCCAGCTAGTCTGCCTTCCAGTTTTCGGTTCTGGGAATGTGGACCAGGGTTAGTTTGTCAAAACCCTGGGCGGCCTCCCTTGCCTTAGCCAAATACT
This sequence comes from Nepenthes mirabilis, assembly GCA_025585075.1. Lineage (NCBI taxonomy): Eukaryota > Viridiplantae > Streptophyta > Magnoliopsida > Caryophyllales > Nepenthaceae > Nepenthes > Nepenthes mirabilis. The sequence continues at coordinate 5,128 of JAODPA010066404.1, read as the reverse complement.
TAGCCAAGAGGGGGTCATTTGCCTCAAAGCCTCCGTTAATTTGGTTAACGATCAGTTCGGAGTCGCTGTAAATTGTCAGCCTCTTGGTAGAGCACTCCTTAGCTAACCGTAATCCGACTAACAGGGCCTCGTACTCGGCAACGTTGTTGGTTGCCGGAAAAATGAGCCTGAGGGAGTATTTCACCTCAAACCCGTCGAGAGTCGTAAGGACCACTCTGGCGCCACTGCCTGTGTCCGTAGACGATCTGTCCACGTGAGGTATCCATTCTGGAACTCCGACGAGTAGTTCCGTGCTTTCTTCGGATGTTCCTCTAGGACTGGGGTTGTAGTCTCAACAATAAAATCAGCCAGCGCCTGTGCTTTCATAGCATGCCTGGGTTGGAATTCGATGTCGAACTCGCCGAACTCGATAGCCCATTTTACCAATCATCCAGAGACGTCAGGTTTCTGGAGGATGTTTTTCAGCGGCTGGTCCGTAAGGACCACTATCCGGTAGGCCTGAAAGTAGGGCCTCAACTTCCGCGCAGAGAATATCAGCGCTAAGGCTAATTTTTCTACACGTGAGTAACGGGTCTCTGGGCCGGTCAATATTTTGCTCACGTAGTAGACCGGCCGCTGGGTGTCAGAGTCCTGGCGCACGAGGACAGAACTCAAGGACGCCTTTGATACCGCCAAGTAAATATATAAATCTTCTCCGCCCTTAGGTGACACCAACAGCAGCGGGCAAGCCAAGTACCGTTTCAGTTCATCGAAAGTGGTTTGTCACTCCACAGTCCATTGGAACCCATTGTATTTTGTTCCTCTAAGGGCTTTAAAGAAAGGCTGGTACTTATCACCAAACTTCGCAAGGAAGCGGGACAGTGCTGCCAGCCGTCTAGTCAGCCGTTGGACGTCCTTTACGTTCTGTGGTGGAGCCATGTCAGCGAACGTATTGATCTTCTCTGAGTTTGCCTCGATCCCCCGCTAGGAGACGATGAAACCCAAGAATTTGCTGGAGGCTACTCCGAAGATATACTTAGCTGGATTCAGCTTCATGTGATTCTTACGGAGCACCTCAAATGACTTTTCCAGGTCGTGGATATGGTCGCCGGTGACCTTACTCTTAACGAGCATGTCGTCGATGTAGACCTTCATATTGCGACCAATCTGTTTTTTGAATATCTTATTAACCAAGCGCTGGTAAGTTGCTCCAGCGTTTTTGAGTCCGAAAGGTATTACTTCGTAGCAGTAGGTGCCTTGATTAGTTATGAACGAGGTGTGCTCCTCGTCCTCCAGACTCATCCGGATCTGGTTGTAGCCCGAATAGGCGTCCGTGAAGTTTAGCAGCTCATATCCGACTGTGGAGTCAACTAGCGGTCGATCCTGAGTAAGGAAAAGCTGTCCTTTGGACAGGCCTTATTAACGTCGGTAAATTCGACGCACATCCACCATTTTCCATTGCTCTTCTTCACTAAGACAACATTAGAGAGCCAGTCCGGGTATTGGACTTCCCTAATGAAGCCTGCGTCCAGCAGTTTTTTGACTTCTTTGCGGATGGCGACTAGTTTCTCAACGGAGTGGTTCCTCCACTTCTACCTGATGGGCTTTCGGCTGGAGTCAAGTCCCAATTTATGGACCATTTTCTCCGCTGGGATTCCAGGCATGTCTGCTGGTGTCCATGCGAAGAGATCAGCATTCCTGCGGTTCATCGCGCAGAGGTTCGGTAAGTGAGTCACCGATCTGTACGCACTTGTCCGGCTCTTCCGGGTCCAATTGGATTAGATCCGTGGCTTCACCGAACTGCGCTTACTGGAGGGTCGCCTTGTCCCGATGGTCGAGTTCCCCAACTATTCTAGTGCTGCCGCTTGGGGCAATCTGGGACATGTAACAGGTTCGCCCAGTAACTTGGTCGCGCAGCACCTTCCCAATATCGTAGGGCATTGGAAACTTCCTTTTAAGGTGTAAAATCGAGGTAACCGTCCCGAACACTGTTAAGCAGGGTCTGCCCAGTATTGCGTTATATACTGAGGGTAGGTCGACTACCAAGAAGGTGAGAGTGTGACTTGCTGTCTTTGGATACGTGCCCGAAGTGACCTCCGACTGGATGGTCCATTGAACAGGCACAGGCTCGTTGTCGAGGCCATATAATGGCCCTTCGGCAGTTTTTAGTTGGTTCTTGTTTAAGCCTAGTTTGAAGAACGCATCCAAGTAAAGCAAATCTTTTGAACTGCCATTATCAATAAACACTCGCTTCAGTTGGTAGTCTATACTACCGTCCGAAACGAGCGTGAATACAACGAGGGGATCAGCATGGGGGGACACTACATGAGCCAAGTCATCATCGCTAAAGCTGATTGTGTTATCCGCCGTGCGCTACTTCTTTCTCACAGCCTGCTGTTCCTCACTGCCAAATGGGTTTTTAGCAGGTTGGGTGGTAACCATGTTAACCACCCCTACTGCAACCCGATTTTAGGGTGGAGTCTGCTCTTATACCTCTTCACCAGCCGCTCTAGAACTCTGTCCAGGACCTCTGACAGACTTCGTGAGGTGGCCTTTGTGAATCAGCTCCTCGATCTCCCTCTATAGTGTCTTGCAGTCCTCAGTTGAATGGCCAGCAGAATGATGGAAGTCACAGTACTTCGACTGGTTTTCAGAGTCCTTCTTTAGTGGTTTTGGCCACTTCATGAACTTTTCTCCGCTGATCTGCATGAGGACGTTTGAGCGCGTGTCCGTCAAAGGTGTGAAACTGGTAGGCCCGTAGTCTCTGCGTCCTGGGGGCCCAGTCTGGCGTTGCTTCTGGCGGGAGTGTTTTCCACCGCTGTACTTCCTCTTCCTTTCACCAGGGAACAATCGAGGTTGATCCGTCCGTTCTGGACGTTTTGCCTCGTTGGCCTCTTCTACTGCAGCATAGGCCCTGGTGATGGATTTCGCCTCTCGAAAAATATGAGGATTTTTGTGGGCTAGGTGCTTAAAAAAGTCACCGTAAGTTAGTGCCGAGATGAAACTACCCAGTTTTATCTCCTCTGTGATCTTGGGAATCCTTCTGGCCTCTGCCACAAAACGATCTAGGAAACGCCGTAGGTTCTCTCCCGTTTTCTGCTTGATGTGGGAGAGATGTCACGGCTGCTTCTCTTCCTGTCGGCTCGAGGCATACTGAGTCAAGAAGAGATCTATGAGCTCACGAAAGTTGCTGATGGTGCCTGAAGAGAGGTGATGGAACCAGATTCAGGCATCTCCCTTCAGCGTGAGCGGGAAGTAGTGGCACATCGCTGAGTCTTCTAGCCCTTGTAGACTCAGATGGGTGCGGAAGTGATCCAGGTAGTCAACCGGATCACTGCTCCCATCGTATGAGTCAAGGAACGGCATCTTAAACTTTGTAGGCAGTGGACGGTTCAGGATCTCCGCTGTGAAAGGAGATCGGTCCAAGTCGATGGCGCGCTCCTCATCTTAGAACACACGGTTCCAGATTTTGTCCACTCGCAGATCAGCGCGAGCCGCGTTTGCTGATCTTTTGGAGTTGAGGTAAGCCCTCAACTCCATCTTCTTTCCGGAGGGTCCAGCAACCGGCTGGCTGCTGCCTCCAGCAGATCTGGCGATCCTAGAGGCTCGCTAGTAGATTGCGTTGTTGTCTTCCGCCCGAGAGTATCGAGGATTTCTTCTCTCCGGACTTCCTCACAGAGACGTGCTCCCGGAGCGTTCTTCAGGCCTATTTTGGCCAAGAACGCGGGAGGACACTAGAGCCGGATTGTCCCCGGCTTTCTCGAGCCTTTTGGCCGGCTTCTTTTTTCTCTGGCCACCCCTTTTGGTGGCAGGTGCAGGGATGGCTGTTGGAGGAGCCGCCTGCTATCGTTGCTCGTTCTGGAAGCAAAGTAACTGGAGCAGACGATTGTTGGCTTGCATCTACTCCACCAGTTGTTAAAAATAAGGCGGTGGGACTCCGCCCGTAGCCCGTTGACCGTGGCACCAGCAGCGTAGTCCTGGTCAGAGTTAGCAGTATCTCTAGCGGGATCGCTAGCTTGGGCTCTCGTGTTCACCATTACAGAATCAGAAGGTGAAAGAGAGAGTTTGTGCAGATTTGTGGTTGGCTTTTGTAAGCGCTTCCCACAGACGGCGCCAATGATGTGTCCTTGGATCCAAACTTCGAACAAATTCGGGGTGATCCGCTCGTCCTGGCTCCGGCTCCGTTCCCTGAGTTGGATCCTGCACACCACTAAACAGAACAGGAGGTCAGTGTGTCAGCGAAAAGTTATCCCATCGAAAATACTCCGACGCTCAAGTCAGTAAACAGCTTTCAAAAGATATGAAGGTTATTGAAACTGCAAATTGAGAAAGAGAGAGAGAGAGATAGTGTTTTTTTCAGATGTAAGAGAGATGAGTAAGCCTTCTTGAATCTGAAAGGTGGGGAGGCAGTAAGCAGCCGTGAAATGTGCACTTGTATGTTTTAGGTTTTTTTGGTTGCTTGAGTATCTATTTGCGCAGCAGAAAGTGTTAGCAATTGAGAGAGTCTGTCACATAAAGCATGGGCAATTGAGAGCATCAATAGTAGAGAATGCAGGTAACTGAAAGTATGCCTTGAATGATAATTCAAGGGCTTATTTATAATCAAGAGGGTGCTCTTCCTTCTTCGAAAGGGGTGATTCCCTGTGCGATCATTAGCTGGCTTGCCTTCTGGTGCAGATGCCAGTTGCCAAACCGTGCAAGGTAGTTTTCTTCTCCAGCAGCTTTCTAAATGGCCTACCTTCCTTTGGCGTTCTTTACCGTTAGGATCCCCAGTGGGTAGGATATTGGAAAAATCTAGCGCCTTCCTTACGTGAAGGACGCCAATTTTATCAATATCCATTTCGGGTGCCAGTTGGGATCGTGAAATATGCCTGGGGTGCCGCTGCTGGCCGTCTGATGGGTTGTGGGCTTGGGTGGGCTTGGCGTGTAAAAGCCCTTTTATTTTTAGCCTGTTGCTACAGTGATTTCGGTCAACGTAAGCGTTGACTGTCTGCGTGTGCGTTGTCCGTCTTCCGGAGTCCGGACGGTCAACGATGGCGTTGACCGCCTTGGGCCTTTTACGCCTTGGGCCTTTGGACCCTATTAGGCCGTTTTTACGTTGACCGTTTGGCATTTCTTGTGAGCCTCCGTTGACCGTGGCCCAACCCAT
>JAODPA010066403.1:0-10922 GCA_025585075.1 Nepenthes mirabilis | reverse complement strand
TATAAAACACGGCCCAAAGGAGGGGCCCAAGTGAGAAGCCCAGAAATTTGTCCACTAACCAAGAGGGCTGGACGACCCAAGAAGCCCAAGGCACAGGCCAGTATCCCGAAGGCCGAGGCTACGACAAATGTCCGAGAAGTTCCAAAAGCTCAAGGACACAGTGAATGGAAAATGCCATCCAGGTACGAGGATCAGAAGGGAAAAACCCGAGGGCCCTCCACAAAGGACCAACGATCCCCCGAAAGACAATTTCCGGGAGCGGCCTTCTTCAACGAGTCTGCGGACCCATAAGAGACAAGGCACGTCGCTCAGAGACCATGACACTCTCATACACGGCCGAAAACGCCAGCTAAGCAGCCTCACAATTACCAAGAAGCATGCCCCATCATGAAGGATCCATACGGCTCCTGACACGCCGTATCAGTAGGACTGGCGTCCCTGGCACGCCATATCTTCAGGGCAGACGCCCATCCAATGGGCTGGCGACAGGTGTCCCTGACACGCTGTACCAGCAGGGAAGGTGGCAGGCACGTCTGATGCACAGCCGGCAAAGCAGGAGGGCGGTCTCCTGGCCATACAATGGCTACCACATGTCATCTCCCCAGCGGCACAATTTCTCCTATAAATACCCAGCAGAGGCTCTTGCCTCGGGACCTTCTTCCTCTCTTTCACACAAGAAGGAAAGAAGGAGACAAAACTTCCCAGCGAGAGAGCCCTTCGAAGGAGAGAAAAGGAGGGAAGAAAAAGGGAAGATATTCCCAATACTTGTACTTTGTAAGATTCACGCCCATAGTGAAGTAGTTCAAAGGCCCAAGAACCTAGTGGTTTTTTCTTCCCCATTCAAGGGGAGGTTTTCCACTCTAAACCTGGTCTCAATCTCTCCTTCTCAACATCCATCACCCTCAAACACTCGTGTTGCTGCGGACCCCCGGATCCGGAACGCAACAAAGAGTTTTTACAAATCACGAGTAATACCTAACAATATTTTATAACTGTCTAGATAGAGTAAATAAAATAATTATTTATTAAAAGAACATGTCCATAAAAATTACTGTGCAATGCAATTCCTATCATCATCTTATGTTCCAATAAACTAAGGTTATTGGAAAAATGTTAACCTTTGTGATGTTTATATGTGTAATTTTGAATAAATGATTCAATTAATAAAATTAAAAACCCCTTCCCTGATTTATATTCCACCTTAACCAAGAATTTGTGAATAATTGATTCAATTGATCACATGAGGTATCTTCCCTTATGCTAGAAGTGATGGTTCCTTTGTAAATTATTCATCTATCTCCATTAACTTTTCATCTTATCCAATAATTACCTTCATATATCTACATTTGAAAAAAATAAGTCAAAATATAGTAAACCTTATATTAAATACTAAGGTAATATTTAGTTTAAGGATCATATGTATAAATTTTACCTTGGTGCTTTTGTTGACATCCAAGCAAAGCGTGTACAAAATGTCCTCAATTGAGTTAATTTAGTTAACCCATTCTCTAATAAGTACCATAATGTCATTTATTTAAGTGATTATGAGTTCAATTAATTAGTTATCTCATCTTAGTGATCCTGCAATCAAAAATATTTCAACTTAAAGTTTTATGCAGTTATAGCTCAAAAACATAATCTCATCATGATTACCAAAGCGTTGCTCTAATCTTGAAATTTTATCTTACAGATTAAATAAAATAAAACATAATAAAGATAAATATCTTTAAAAATATAACTGAATAAAAGGGTATATAAATAGTAACCAACTAAATCAAGTATATTTGACTTGTAGGGTATACTACTACTAAAACCTTCCGCTTGCATGAAAGTCAATCAGCATCTTATCTCAAACCAGACTTTTTCTTAGTGTCGATCAAATAATATTTTGCTTAATGTGTTGGTTAGTGGATCTACTATATTATTTAGAAATACTACTTTACAAATTGCTACATTCTTGTGCTACGGTTCTCTTTGATAAGATGATAATTCCTAAGGATGTGTTTCGTTTGTCAATAAGACCCCGATTCCCTCGTGAACACTATAGCATCATTATTGTCACAATACAATGTTATTGGATGACTAATGGTTGGAACAACTTTCAATTCAATGATGAACTTTCAGATCCAAACAGTCTCCTTAGCAATTTTATTAGTTGCAATGTACTCAGTTTCCTTGGTTGAGTCAATGGTGGAATCTTGTTTGGAACTCTTCCAACTTACCGCTGCACCATTTAGATTATAAATATACCGTAAGATGGACCTACCATCATTAGGATCAGATTGAAAATTTGAGTCTACAAATCCTTTAATTTTCCAATTTGCTACTCCATATATCAGAATTATATCCTTAGTTCTTTTTAAGTATTATATTTAACTACTTTTTAGTAATTTTCATTTAGATTGGACTGATATCTTCTCATCACACTAAGAGCATGTGTTATATTAAGCCTAGTACATAACGTTGTGTACATGATAGACCCTATAGCCAAAGCGTACGGGGACTACTCATGTACTTTCTATCCTCAGGTGTTTTTGGGGACATATTCTTGGAGAAACAATTCCACGACTTATTAAAGTGAGGCTTCTCTTGTAATTTGCCATGCTAAACCATTTTTGCACTAAATTTGTTTACCTAGATTGGGTCAAGCCAAGCAACATTTTAGATCAATCTCTATAGATCCTAATCCCTAGGAGATAGGTTGTTTCACCCAAATCTTTTATGGAGAAATTCTTTGTCAACCATAGCATACCAACATCATTTTCAATGAGTAGTATATCATTTGAATATAACTATAAGACTACAATGTCTCTCCTAGTTATTTTCTTGTACACACATAGTTCTTTTGAATTTTTGATGAAATCAAACTCTTTGATTGTATCATCAAAACAAATATTCTAACTTCAAGTAGCTTGTTTTAGTCCATAAATAGGCCATTTCAACTTACATACCTTATTTGGATGTTATTTGGATTTATACCCCTTAGGCTATATCATATACACCTCGTCATCTAGAAAATCATTGAGAAATTTATTTTAACATCTATTTTTCATATCTCATAGTTATGATATGCCGTAGTGGCCAGCATAATGGATTTGAACAAGACTATCGGTGAAAAGGTTTCCTCAATTTATGTCCAATGGCTGAAATCCCAATGATAAATCTACAATGTTCCAAACCTCAATAGAGTACATAGAATACATTTTGAATTTTTCATGGCTTCATGCCACTTTTATGAGTCGATACTGTTTTCATCTCATTATAATTTGCACAGGATCCTCGTCTTTTATAAAAATAATGGTATCTTGATTTATGAGAAAATTAAATATATTATGTTAGGCTTAGATACTCTGATCGATCTACAAACTTGTTTGTCAACTGATTGTATTTTCATTGGTTCTATAGGTTGACCTAGTATAATTTATGGCTATTATTTTCTCAATTTCTATCCTACTCCCACAACATTCTTCAAGAATAAACTCTTTTTCCAAAAATGTCACATGTTATGAGACAAATACCTTTTATTCCACGAGACGATAGAAATAATATCTAAAACTTTCTTTTTGGATATCCCACTAATCTACACTTATGAGTCCTTGTATCTAGCTTATTAGTTTCTAAGCATTTTACATACGCAGGACACCCCTAAATCTTACATGTTTAATACTTGTTTCCTCATTTTTAGTATCTCATATGATGTTTTAGAAACTAACTTAGTAGGAACTCGGTTTAGCAAATACATAGCTATTTTAAGAGCATTAGTCCAAAAGGATATAGGAAAATCCATGAAACTCGTTATAGATTGACCATGCCTAACAAAGTTTAATTTTTTCTTTCAGCTACCCTATTTAATTGAGGAGTTCCAGGAGGAGTCCACTAAAAAAAATCTCATTCTCTTTAAAATGATCAAGAAATTCAGTATTAATATATTTACCACCTCGATTTGATTAAGATATCTTTATACTCTTTCCTAGTTATTTTTATACTTTACTCCTAAATAGCCTAAATTTCTCTAAAAGATTTAAATTTGTATTTGATCAAGAATGCATATTCAAATTTTGATAAATTATTAATAAATGTAATGAAGTATGTATACTTACTTCTAGCATGTGTAGACAGGTTCCTACAAACATTTGTGAAAGATGATGTTTCATCCCCAAAAAACATAATAATGTTTTGACCTCATATAAGATTAGTAGAAGCAGTACAAAATTAAATATTTAATATACGTAAAGAATATTTATATTTAAATTATATAAACAACTAACATGCATAAAATGATATCAGACAATAGGTAATAATAAAAAGAGATAATTTTTGGTGATGAAGAAAAAACTCAATACCCACGGTAATCGAGAAAAATTCTCCGAATTTCATCGGCCAGAAAAAATATCCACTATAAAAATTAACTTACAGATTGTGCGGTACAGACGTGCTAAATTAGCCGACTTACTCTCGTCTTGTGATCCCTATTAAGAAACTCATTGAATTTATCTACGGCAACGAAATCAGACGTCTTTTAATTTTCACGTCAATCTTTTCTCTCGAACTGCTCGAAGGACCAAATGCCACCAGATCCCCTTTTTCACAATACCTACGTCAGCAATGGAGGTAAAAGGTACGAATTTTGTATTGAAAAGAAAAGTGATGAAAAAACTTGTTAGTACATGAAGCACAATCGTTGGAGGGAAATTTTCTCACAAAAGGAGCACACAAAATGAGAGATTTTACAAGTTAGATGCCGCTCTAAGATCGTTCAACAGTCTAAGCAAGTATTCGAGCAACTAAAGGAATGGGAAAACTTATAGAGAGCTTGAAAATTTAGTTTAAAAAAGTTGTCCGTTACCGTGGCGCTCGAGCACATGACTAGCGCACCAAGGGTTTCAGAGAAAATCCTACCGGCGCTTGAGTGAGAAGGAGACGAGTAGTGAGCGGATAGGTTCTGGAATTCGGGCTCGAGCGGCAAGCGAGCGCACGGTAGTTGTGGGTCTTCAGGAATCTGGGCTCGAGCAAGAGGCAGGCGCTGTGTAGAAGATGATTTGGGAAGGAACAGTCACAAGCATACGATGATGCAATACTTCAATGAACACAACCCGACATCGACACATGACTAAATATGATCACGGAATATGCCAACCATAAAAATGACCCTAATAATCTCTCAATTTGGCAATTCTGTGACAAAACATATAAAGTAAAAAAATACAAGTAAAGCACTGGTTCAGATACTATTGAGATAGAATCGTGTACATAAAAATCTACACCTAGTGAGAAGTAAAAATAGTAGACCAAGTAAACATAAAAATCTACACGATGACTGTTGGTCGATACTATGACTGTCATGCTGATATTATAGCTATGTTGCCTGGTCAAATATAGTTAGTAGAAACAGGTATAATACATGATGATATAATATGACTGTAATGATAAAAAGAGAAGACAACATGCATCATGAAAATGAATGAAGATGAGGCAACAGAATATATAAAATAAGTAAGAGTAATACAAGCATCACAACACTCCTCACAAAAATAAGAATATCTTTCTTTAACAAAAATAATACGATCTCCCCCTATCAAAAATAACAAGCATATGATCCCCCTATCCAAATAGCAAAAATGGTCTTCCCCTTTGAAAAGACAATTTCCCTAACTCCCTCTAACAAGAGCAATTTCCTTGAAGAATAGAAATCTACTCCTCTTTTTTATCACGAATGACCAAAGGGTAACGAAGTTTACTCATTTTTATCCACATTTTCTTACCATATTTTATAATTTTAGTTAAATATGTCACTTGATCTTTTAAAAGGTTAATATGATTGACGAGATTTTCTGTCGTTGAATTCTGCTAAAAATTATTTCAAAAAGACGTTACAGGGTAATAGGGTTGAATATGACCAGTGGTGCCACAACCATGACACATTGGGACAAACAAAGTATTAATATCAGATTTGTATCGTAGCTTCCAAGAGAGATTAACATCAAGGTTTTTCCTACTTTTTAAACATTGAAGATTGGTATGAACCTGAGGGGAAACTTTTGACGGTTGATCACTATAGGAAGATGTTATGCTGCTTTGTCTTGGAATCAAAGTAGCTCGGAAAAATACAGTTTTTTGATTAATATGGGCTTTCAAGGCTTTTTCGAAATAACCCAACCTAGTTTATTTTTTCTGAATTTTTCCAAACCAAGCATATGATCCAATTGTTTGGACCCCTTTGAAAATTGTTTTAGATCATTGCGAGCTCAAATTTAAGAACTAATCTGTCTTTTTTAAGTTTTGTTAGTTTATGTTTTAACGACACATTAGTTTTTTTTTATCTATAAGCATTCCTTAAATAATCTCTCATAAGTATCGTGAAGGTCAGAAAATTCAGCTTCTGACTCGATCTCAGAGTTATCGGATTACTTAATAGTTTCTTCTGAACGTTCATTATTTTCACACATTGAGGTTATAAATATCATATATTTGACATGGCCATCTTCAGTGCCTATTTCATTATTTGTGTCTTCTTCATCACTTAGTGTTGTATTAACTTTTAACGCTTAACCTTGTAGGCGTTTAAAATTTGGACATTCAGTACGATAATGGCCAAAACCTTTACACTCGTGACATTAAACTCCTTAGGTATTTTTTGATTTAGAGTCATTAATTTTGTGCCGGTCTTTCTTCTCAGATTTAGGTGATTATTTTAAATTCACATTTGCTTTGTTTGATGACAATTTATTATTCTTCAAGAATTTTTTAAAATTCTTAACAAATAAGAAAAAATTGTCATCGTAACACGATTCTTCATCGGAGTCCCGGTTTCTCTTTTCTCTACTTGATTTTAGAGCAATTGATTTTTACTTCCTTGATTGTGGAAGTGTGTGCTCATAAGTTTGGAGATATCCAATAAGTTTTTCAATCTTCATTTTATCAAGATCTTTACTTTTTTCGATCGCAGTAACTTTAGATTTAAATCGTTCAAGGAGTGATCTAAGAACCTTTCTAATAATTCTTTTTTTAAGAATCCGTTCTCCTAAATTAAATATGAAGTTCACAATATCGTTTAATTGAGTATATAAATCATCGAACGTTTCATTATCTTTTATATGGATTTCTTCAAATCTGATAGTTAGCATTTGTAATTTTAAATTTTTTATAAGTTTGGTTCCTTCATGAGTAATTTCAAGTATATCCCACGCATCTTTTTCGGTCTCACATATAGATATACGTTTAAACTCTTTGGGAGATACAGCCATAAAAATCGCATGTAATTTCTTACTGTTCCAATTACAAATATTAAGTTCTTCCTCTGACCACAAAGATAGAACTTTTGGTTTATTGTTAGTCGAACATCTGGGTGGTGTCCACCTCGTTTGAGTGCTAGCCCACACTCGTTCATCCATCGATTTAAGGAAGGCTCTTATACAAACCTTCCAATCGGTATAATTGTCCCCATCAAAGAAAGGAGGAATGGAGAGCGATCAACTCATATATATCTAGATTGGGAGTCGCGGATTGGAGTAATTCTCTGATATTAACTGAAAAATGACAATTTGTCCCCAAATAACACAATAACGTTTTGATCCCGTACAAGATTAGCAAAAATAGTACAAAATTAAATATTTAATACACGTAAAGAATATTTGTATTTAGATGATATAAACAACTAACATGCATAAAATGTTATAAGACAATAGGCAATAATAAAAAGAGAATTTTTGGTGATGAAGAAAAAACTTGATACCCATGATAATCAAGAAAAATCCTTCGGGTTTCAACGGTTAGAAAAGACATACACTATGAAAATTAACTTACAGATCGGATGATACAGACGCGCTAACCTAGTCGACTTACTCCCGTATTGTGATCCATATCAAGGAACTCCTTGAATTTGCCCACGGCAACAGAACCAGACGCCTTCCGGTCTTCACGTCAATTTTCTCTCGCAAACCGCTTGAAAGACCAAACACTACCGATCCCTTTTTTCACACTACCCACGTCATCGACGGAGGTAAAGGGTAGGAATGTTGTATCGAAAAAAAGAGTGATGAGAAAACTTGTTAGCACATGAAGCACAATCGTTGGAAGAAAGTCTTCTCACAAAAGAAACACACAAAATGAGAGATTTTACAAGTTAGATGCCGCTCCAAGGTCGTTCAATAGTCCCAGCAAGTGTTCAGGCAACTAAAGGAAAGAGGAAATTTATAGAAAACTCAAAAATCCCATTTAAAAAAGTTGTCTGTTGCCGCAGCGCTTGTGCACGGCAAGTGCGCGGTGGGTTTCAGAGAAAATCCTACCGACTCTCGAGCGAGAAAAAGGCGAGCAGCGAGCGGATAGGTTTTGGAATTTGGGCTCGAGCTGCAGGCGAGTGCACGGCAGGCGTGGGTCTTCGGGAATCTGGGCTCAAGCGAATATAGGGCGAGAGGCAGGCGCTGTGCAGAAGATGATCCGGGATCGGACAGCCACGGGCATACGATGATGCAGCTCTTCAATGAACATAACCCGACATCGACAAATGACTAAATATGATCATGGAATATGCCAACCATAAAAATGACCCTAACAATTTGTATGGATAAGTCTCTAACATATTTGATGCTCTTTCTTTGCCTTTTTCAAATGGAGTTTTAGGCATCTTACCCATGAGACAAGATTCACAATTTGTATATGATTCATAAGCAAATTGATTTAAATTTTCATCCTTATGAAATTTGTTCATTATTATTTCATTAATATGGTCCAATCCACAATGCCAAAAGGTTTGCATGATTAACATCATCTTTATTTTTTTTATTAGTTTGTTCTAGATTTAACATCACATTAGAGGTTTCAAAAATACGTAGACCATTTAATAATGTACCATATCCGAATAACTTATTATTAAAAGCAAATGAAATAGTTATTCTTAAAGGAGAATTTTGTCACAGTAGAAGCATAAACAATATTTTTCAAAATACTCTGTACATAATCAATGGTCTTGAATTCTAAAATTTCTCCAACAGATAACCCTAGGCAACATGATCCTATGATTAATGCAGCAACAATTTCTCCATTTTGCACTTGTAGGCTCACCTTGCCTTGGTTCAAAGGTTTACTTTTTGTCGGTACTTGCAACAAATAACAAATATGTGAGCCGCTTTCCGTATCCGATACTCAAGAAGAGGTGTTATAAACTAACAAGTTTAGTTCAATCATAAACATACCGGTTGAAGTGTTACCTTGCTTTTTGTCCTTCAAAGAAGCAAGATACTTTTTGTAGTTTCTTTTCCAATGCCCTTGTTTCCATACTAAAAGCAATTCACCTTTTCATTTAAAGAGGCTATTCTAGCCTTATTCATGCCTCCTTTTTTCTATTTACATCTTTTTTTAGCTTCTACTTTCTTTTCTTTAGAAAAAGATTCAGTGAGTATTAGATGAGGCTTTTCCTTTCTAATAGTACTCTTAGCTATTTTTAACATATTAAGAAACTCAAGCAAGTTGGTTTCTGAAAAATTCATATGAAAGTTTTAAACAAATTGAGAGAATGAATCTGGCAAAAACTAAAGAACTAAATCAATATTTGGCTCCTTCTTCATGGTGAAATTGAGCCCAGCCAATTGCTCGATAAGGTTGATTATCATATATGTGCTTGTACAAATGATTCGTCCACCATTTTAGCATGAAAAAGCTGTTTAGATAATTCATATCTCACAATTCTAGATTATTCTCCAACTCCTATAAGTGGCCCAATATACTATAACTATCTATTTTCTTATGTTATCTCAGTAGTTCATTTCACATAGAGGCAAGCATATAACAAATAGCATAAATATCATCATGCTTTGACTTACCATAAGCTGTCTTCTCCTCATCGGAGGCATCCTTCTTAGGAGACTCAAGAAGATGTTCTTCATGAACATAGGCAATGCCAACAAATGTGAGAACAATTCTTAAGCTTCTTAACCAATTGACAAGTTTGGTCCAACCACACGATTTGAGTCCATTATACTTTTTAACGAACTATTAACTATTACTATAATGAAAATTTTGAATAATACTAATAGGTATTTAATATATAGTACAAAAATAATGTCTCAATCTTGGAAATCAATCACCGCTTTTTATACAAATCTCGCAACCCTCAAAAATGAATTTGGGTGACAGGTTACCGAGTGGGGTCTAGATCTCTTTACTCTAATGCAATAACCTTGTGGTAGCACGGCACATCATCAATACTATTTTATAGATAAGTAACATGTACCAATAGTATTATTTTATGCAACTCTTGAATAGATTTTACCCCTAAAAGATATATGACCCCAACAGGGAGCACACCATGTCATAATCTTTCAGTCAAGTCAAATCCATTATCATATGTGTATGAGAATAATGACACTTCTCTTGTAGTGGCACCAACAAAAATGTCATTATCCTTTCTGAAACATCTCGTGTAATAAAATGACAATTTATTTTGTAATTTTATGAATCCAGTTTTAGCACTTAGCCAGATCATGAAATAAATAAAAGAAATTATTGTTTTACCGCAGTGGAAAGATGCAGTCATGTTCTTTACACTTTTGATTTCACGTTATATCAAATGAGGATTCGAAATTAAGCACCATCAACTTTAACACACGAATGGTGAAATAACAAATGTAACATGTGGAATGTATTGTTGCCATTTTGAAGTCCAACTCCATAAAACGCATCATCCGGCTAATCGTCATAGGGTAGAGAGTTGTCCATTTATCTTGTAAGGGACGGTTATAATATTTTAGATCCCTTCAACAAATTTTAGTCAAAATTGAAATTTCTCCCCGTAGAACTCCAAAACAAATCATGCAGGTTCCTGGGAAAGGGGGCGTAATCAAAATATAAAATATAACATCTCATGTAATATATTTTGATTAGTTTAGACAATTGAATTAAATTTGTAACAAAGATTATTACAAATA
>JAODPA010066402.1:0-10922 GCA_025585075.1 Nepenthes mirabilis | reverse complement strand
TATAAAGATATTATCAAAAATATTATCATGCGTAGCTCATATGCCCATCAAATGCTCATCATGCATTTTTTTGTTATGGTCCAATATTTAATTTCTAATCCAGGCAACAATTCATTTGTTGTCCATATCACTTGTCGGTCAAGAATTTTTTTTTTCTTGTTTGGATTAAGTAATACTCATCTCAATATTGTTCTTGCTATTTATGTGATTTGTTTTTACATATTTTGTTGAATTCTATATAATTACCTATTTATCAAAATAAATAAATAAAGTCCAAATCATTCCTAAGTTATCCAAAATTAAATAGGCTAATAGAAGAATTGTGAGTTCTTGAATAAACTCTTTTAACTTTTAATGCATCTTATTTCACTTTCATTTCTCCCCATTTAAAAAGAGACAACCCCTTACCCAACACTTTATAATAAAATCAAAATTATATGCATAAGTTGGCTTAATTTGGAAGATGCCTTGCCATTCTATATTCATGATGCCTCCCAAGATTTATCCAATGAGATGGAATATTTGCTGACTTGAGCGTTGGAGCAATTTCGATGGGAGAAATCCTGCCGCACCCCTGACCTCTTATTTGTTGTTTGTGTTAAGCAGGTTCAAGTTCACAGGGACGGAGACCGGACCCTTCTCCTGACACCCCTGCATGCTAGGGAATCCGAAGGCTCTCTAATCCGTACGACAACCACGGACCTGGGACGCAACAGTGGCGCCGTCTGTGGGAAACTGACGAGAAGTCAAGTGTCTCTTTCCCACCCTGCTCCTAAATACCAGAAGATGGTGAACACTCGAGCGCAAGCCAGCGCTCTGGCAATGGAGGTCGTTGCCCAAAACGAAGATCCCCCTGTCGGGAACCAGGAGAACGACCGTCCAGCGCCTGATGTCAACCACCTAGCTGCGGACATGGACGACGTCAAACTGATCCTTCGCGCTTTGTAAGAACATACGGGAGCCCCATGGCTGGGAGCTGCCTTTCCAGCGTTTCAAGCATCCACTTCGAAGAAAGCAAGGCGTCGAGCCACGGCCCGCAGGAGGCGAGCCAACCAGCTCGACAACGCCGCAGCCCAGGCGGCCCCAAGCGGAGATGATCCTAACGAAGCGAAAAGTCATCCCGCCCGCGACGACCCGGGGGAGAGCCCTGAGGGGCGTAACCCTCGCAATTCGTGCGGCAATGGGAGGCCGACCGCGGCAGGCTCCAACGGCGAGCGAGCCACTCAGGCGGAGAGTCTCCATCCCCGACAAGCTCGACCACACCCCCAGGGCAACACGGAGCTCCACGACGTCATCAATGCGCGGAGAGGTTCGATGGACCCGTCGATGGAGGAAAAAGTCAAAGTGTTGTGGGACACCCTACATAAGGAGAAGCCCACGCCCTCCTCCGCCGACCTCCGGAGATCGCCCTTCGCCAAGGACTTGCGGACCCAACCATTGCCAAACAAGTTCAAGATGCCGGTTCTGGAGGGGTACGACGGAAGCAAGGATCCGATGGACCACCTCAACTGCTTCCGTACTCACCAGTCTTTGCAAGGGGCGAGTGAGGCCCTGATGTGCCAGTGCTTTCTTGTCACCCTTAGGGGGGACGCATTGCTCTCGTTCCACGGCCTCCCCCCGAACTCCATACGCTCGTTCGACGAGCTTGCTGACAGCTTCCTGAGCCATTTCGCCTCCAGCCGAAGGGAGGAGAGGCAACCATGGCACCTAGTCCACCTCCGCCAGAAGTCAGATGAAAGCCTGAAGAGGTTCCTGAACCGTTTCATCACCGAGGCACGGCAGATCCCCCAGCTCTCTGACGAGCTGAAGCTCAACGCCTTCGTCGCTACCCTGACGGCGGAGGACTTTTTCAAGCACCTGTCGCACCAGCGCCCTCAGACCTTCCGGGAGGCTGAGGCCATCGCCCGGGCGTACATCACGGCCGAAGAGGCTAATGAGGCGAAGGACCCCGAGCGAGCAGACCGGCCCCCGGAAGCCCCCAGAGGATCTGGTGGGAGAAAGAGGGACAGTGATGACCAGCGCTTCTCAGAGTGCCGAAAGCAACGGTGGCCCCCGCCACGGCCCTGAAAGGAGTACAGCCGAGCCTCCCTGACCCCTCTGAACGATAGCCACACGAACATCCTGACGCAGATCTAGGATGAGAAGTTCTTCAAGTGGCCGAAAACGCCCATGGGTCCCAGAGGCAGCGACCAGACCAAATACTACCAGTACCACCGCTGCCTGGGACACTCGACCGAGAACTGCCGGACACTGTAGCAGGAGATCGAGGATCTAATCTGGCGTGGACATCTGAAGCGGTTCGTGAAGAGTTCGGGGCAGGGACCAGCAACCTCTGACGGTGAAGCCAGCGAGCCTCCGAGGGCCCGCACGGCCACCGGGGTGATCAACATGATTTCCACCACTGCCGTCAAGGATGCCAGGCACGGGAAGCCGGAGCCGACTTCCAGCAACAAGCGAGCCAGGGTAGGGGTTAGGGATGACGTCATTAGCTTTAGTAGTGACGATATGGCTCATGTAACCTCTCCCCACACCGATCCCCTTGTTATATCAGCCCTCGTTTCAGGCGGTAGGGATGACTACGAACTGAAACGAGTTTTCATCGATAATGGAAGTTTGCAAAATTTGCTGTATCTCAATACCTTCTTTAAACTTGGACTAAAACGAAGCCAGATGAAAGCTGCCAGCGGACCCTTGTATGGCTTGGACAACGAGTCAATCCCCGTACAAGGGATAATACGGCTGGAAGTCACTATGGGGACTCACGTGCGTTCTGTAACACGAGAACTTGCGTTCCTCGTCGTTGACCTTCCATCCGTCTACAACGCCATATTGGGAAGACCTTTCTTGACCACCGTCGGAGTTGTTACGTCCATCTTGCACCTGAAGGTGAAGTTTCCCACTCTGTGGGGCGTGGGAGAAGTCCTCGGAGATCAGGAGATGGGTCGGACGTGCTACCTGTCCCAGATCAACTCCGCGGTGCCATGCTGCCCGGGCAAAGACCTTGACCTCCACGACCAGACCTTGCTGCAACAGGCGCAGTTTGAAGAAGAAACCGAGGCGATCCCTTTAAACCCCGCTGAGCCAGAAAGGTGCATCAATGTGGGCAAATCTCTCCAGCCCGAAGAACGCGACCGGCTGATCACCTTCCTTAGGGCCAATTCTGACGTGTTTGCCTGAGTTTTCGCTGACATGCCCGGGATACCGGCCGAGGTTATCGTCCACAAGCTTGGCCTTAACTCGAGCCGAAAGTCCGTTCGGTAGAAGCGAAGGAACCACTCCGTCGAGAAGTTGGTCGCCGTAAGGGAAGAAGTGAAGAGGCTCTTAGACGCTGGATTCATCAGAGAAGTCCAATACCCAAAATGGCTGTCCAATGTTGTGCTAGTGAAGAAAAGCAGCGGCAAGTGGCGGATGTGCGTTGACTTCATCGACGTAAACAAGGCTTACCCCAAAGATAGCTTTCCGCTTCCCAAGATTGATCAGCTCATGGACTCCACGTCCGGGCACAAGATCCTGAGTTTCATGGAAGCATACTCTGGATACAACCAGATCCGGATGGACCTGGAGGACGAGGAGCACACCTCCTTCATGACAGACCAAGGGACATACTGCTACAAAATGATGCCCTTCGGACTCAAGAATGCTGGCGCGACCTACCAGCGCCTTGTGAACAAGATGTTCGAGGCTCAGATCGGACGAAATGTGGAGGTGTACGTCGATGACATGCTCGTGAAGAGCAAAGTCGCCAGCAACCACGTCAGCGACCTAGACGAGACTTTCCAGGTCCTTTGACGGCACGGGATGAAACTCAATCCTGCCAAGTGTGCCTTCGGAGTGACCTTGGGAA
Organism: Nepenthes mirabilis; assembly: GCA_025585075.1. Classification (NCBI taxonomy): domain Eukaryota; kingdom Viridiplantae; phylum Streptophyta; class Magnoliopsida; order Caryophyllales; family Nepenthaceae; genus Nepenthes; species Nepenthes mirabilis. The sequence continues at coordinate 7,078 of JAODPA010066402.1, read as the reverse complement.
AATACCTGGGTTTCATCGTGTCCCAACGCGGCATTGAGGCCAACCCGAAGAAGATCAAGGCCATCCTCGACCTGAACCCACCGCAGATAATAAAAGAAGTACAGAAGCTGACCGGGCGAATAGTAGCCCTCTCGCGGTTCCTCGCTAAGTCAGCAGAAAAATACCTGCCCTTTTTCAAGATGCTGGGGGTTCCTGAATTAAAGAGCTACTGTCTGTGCTGTGGTCGTATCGAATAACCCCACGGGAGCTGACAAGGGAGACGCTCTTCAACCTTTGCTTTGGGGTTGAGGCCGTGGTCCCCATGGAGGTGGGGATGCCAAGCCTACGAATCGAAAGCTTCGACCCAGCCACAAATGAACAAAGGCTTCGGGAAAGTCTAGACCTGCTCTCGGAGATTCGAGACGTCGCACCACTACGGACTGCGGTCTATCAGCAGCGCGTCGCACGGTACTATAATAAACGTGTAAAGGCACGCCCTCTGGAAGTTGGAGATCTGGTCCTCCGGAGCATAAAGGTGGTGGAAAAGATCGCGAATAGGAACAAACTCTCCCCTAGGTGGGAGGGACCGTTCCTCGTCTCCGCAATCCTCCGGAGCGGAGCGTACAAGCTACGCGTCTAGAACGGCAAATTGGTCCCGCGGACCTGGAATGCCGCCAACTTAAGGAAGTACTACCAGTAGCGCTACATCAACCCAGGTAAAGCACGCACATGCATCATAATGAATGCTTGGACATGTGTTTTATCTTTTATTAATGAAGTCACTCTTTCTGATATCCTGCATCTTCATTTATGTGAATTGATGACATGCATCGCATTCTTAAATCATACAACCTAGACTACCCCTAAGTCGGGAGGACAAACGTCCGTCCGTAAAACCAGTCCTTCGCCCAGCGCCAGGAGGTCCGAAATCGACTGTCTCAGGACTTTGTCTCCGCACCAGATGGCCTGGGGATGGCCCCATACAACTTAGCTCCGCGCCAGTAGGCCCAGCCGGCCCCCTGCAATTTGGCTCCACGCCAGACGGCCCAGAAGCAGCCACCTGAAGGCTAAGACATCTCGTCAAAAGGACCCAAGCGGTCCGTCAAATAGGCTTCGCGCCAACGACCCAGGCAGTCAAAGCATTAGGCCTGGGGGCTTTTGATGTCCCCAATCTACAGCCAACAAAATCTTAGGGGGTAAAAATTACAGGCGTGCGGCGACATTCTTGAATAGAATAGAGCACCCTCAGTCTACCATGGTCGTGGGCTAGGACCTTAAACTTGATGGTTACAGCACCTTGAGCAGGGGCCACACACCTCCTGCGATCATACGCGACCAAGGCCTAGACCCCAGAGTCCGATTGTCGCGGCCTGACAGCCCCGGCCGACCCTTGTTGTGGCTCCACGGGACTTGCGATGACATCTGCCCTACCGGATCGAGCTTCCCACTAAACGCGTGAGCTGCGACGACATCCTCTGACGAATGACGAGCACAATGCAAGCAGGCGTCTGGATAGGGCCTTAGCGACAATAGCTCTGAAGAGCTTAACATTCGAGCATGGGAGGTGATCCCACAGATCACAGAAAACGAAGATTGCAAGTGACATGCCTCACCAGAAGAAGTACAAATACAAAGAAGAAATAGCTACTTTTTACTCAGTAAGAAGGAGCAAGTATGATACAAAGGCAAGGGATGGCGGTAAAAGACAGTCTAACAATCAACACAGATGGAGACTAATCAGGTAGACAGGACGGAGCAGCCTCCTCGTGAAAGTTTCTCTGGCGAGACGCCTCCTGTATCCTGGCGTTCCCCGGGTGAAAGACTCCTTCCGGAACGTGAGAAGCTGCCAAGGAAGTAATCTTGCAGCACAGGCGGATACCGTCCCAATACCGAGCCTCCAACGCCAGCCATGACTCCAACGGAGAGAGCCGACCAACCATGTCTCAAACCAACCGAGCATTATCGTCCTCCGCGGCGACGAGCAGGGCTTCCAGTTGCGCCACTCTCTGCGGCAGGCGCCCATTCTCCTCTTCGAGAGAGGTGAACCGGGCCCTTCCGTGAGAGATGACATGCTGCAAGCCCCCGTGAAGGAGGGCGGTCAACTCATCAAAGGGGTTGGCACCACCTGGAACCTGCATAAGAAACGACATCAGAAGCACTCCCAAAGCATGCAACGGTAAAGGAAGGCCATATTGAAGCAACCATACCTGAGTAGGGGCAGTGCTCGGAGAGTGTGCGAGATCACCCGGCAAAGCCTCTCCCTGAGGTTCCTCTCCTTCGCCTGCTCGAGGCGAGCTTGCTGGAAGGGTGGCGGCCGTAGGAGCGCTCGGGGGCTCCTACCACGAGGACGTCTCGGCTACCCTCTTGCTAGCTTGGACCTGGTCAGCGGCGATCGCGACTCCTTCCTCAGGAGATGGAGCTATGCCTTCGAAGGCCCGGAACTCTGAAAGGGGCTCCACAAAGATCACAGTCGGCTCTACAGGCCCCCTGGCATCCGATGTCGGCACAGGCGCAGCCGGAAGTGGCCCATTCAGATCCTCAAGAACAACAATGTCATCCTTCGCCTCTGGGACAGCGTCCACGTACGTCTCTACAACGGAATGAGCGTGGGGACCCCCAACGGGTTGAGACTCCGCCTCACAGACTTCGAGAGCGGTTGGTCCCGCGGCCGAAGTCGACGATGGCGTGGCAGTCTCCCCCAGTGACCCGCGCTCGTGGCCCTCTTCAAAGCCGGACTTCCCACCACAGCCGAAGAGTTGGCGATCTGTCTTTGGGACCTCCGTGTGGAAGTCCCTCTGACCTCCCTCAACCTCTTTAAGGGAGCCTCCTCTTCTTCATCGTCTGTCGACGACTCCAACAACGAACAGCTTTCCTCCTCGTCTCATCCGGACGATCGAGGAGCGGCCGTATCTCCAGGTTCTCTTTTGCCAGGGCCAGCGATTTTCCACACCGACGGAGGTCCCCATTTGCAGGCCTCGAACGCGATGGAAGTCAAGAAGTAACCTTGGATGAAGAACTTCGCCTTCTCGGATTTGATGGCAGAAACCAGCTCCGCCGCCTCCATGGCATCCTCAGCCGGCGGCTTTTCCTGAAAGAACCCCAAAATCGGGCCCCACACCCGTGAAAGCTCGGAGTCGGGGGGCTCTTGCAGGAAGAAGAAGTGAACCTTCCAACCCTTTACCGAATCGGGGTTGGTTCCACAAAAGCGGAAGCCCGCCTTCGGCAACATCGACACCCAATCCTCCGACTCCGTGAACTGAAAGATTAGCTTTGCTGCCTTGGCGTCAAAAGAACCACCGTGGAGGTGGGCAAAGATACACAAAGACACCAAATAACGCAAGGCGTTGGGGTGAAGCCTTGCCACCGGAACTCTCAACGTGTCCACCAGCGCATATAGCGTGCAGTGCATAGGGTAACGACGCCCCCCTCAGATGGTGCTCGTACGCCGTGATGTAGCCCACTGGGGAGGCGCTGGCTCTATCCAGTGCGCCTGGAACGTAATAACTCCAATTGCTGGGAATACCATAGTCAACCACAAGGGTAGCAATGGCGCCCGCAGTCAGGACAGACTCGGTGTTATGAACACCGTGACGAGTCGCTCTGGGAGCCTGGGAAGAAGAAGAACTTTCTCTCTTTTTCGCCAGGTCTCTCTCTCTGTTGGCACAAGTATGCTACGGGAAAAATCTTAGCAGGAGGGGTAAGCCATCTTGACTGATTTAAATAGGTAGCGGAAAGCCAATAGGCGGGAAGCCAAAGCGGCACCCACCGCAGACGATCAGGACATGTGCCAGCTTGACAACGCACCGCAGCATCCGAAATCATTCGCAATCATGCCCAAACGCCAGACTGACAAACGCGTCCCCTCAGCCGTTTGACAGGAATCCGCGCTGGCGCCTCCGCATTAAATAAGGGCTCATGATAGTGAAGCCCACAAAGAGGCGCACGGTAACGCAATACAGAAGAAGCCAATCCAAAAGCGAAAGATACAGAGGACGAAACGGTACGATGAAATAACAAATTTTATTGCGGTAACAGGTCCCGTTACAACGGCAGCGCGCATAAAAAAAGAAGAAGAAGTACGACAGCAACAAAAGTAGTTAACGATCCCAATTGCCTGTGGAAGAGCTTGGGACGTGATAACCCACCAACTGCTCGCGCATTCGGGCGTGTGAGCTGCGAGGGTCCAGAACGCCAACTCGGAAGTTCAAATCCTCCAGCAAGGCTGGCCTCTGGCAAAGCCTAACGGCATCGAGATAACTCCGCTCCAGAGCAGGATTCACTCCCTCCGGCCGGAGCCTCGTCCTCAACTCTGACCGCAGCCTAGCAACCTCAGCCTCGTGTTGTTGCCTAAGTTGCTCAATCTCTCCTTCAAGGGCCAGTATGCCGGCCTACGCCCCCACATTGGCACCAATGAGACGTGTGGCCCTGGCCTCCGACTCAGCCCAAGCGCCCTCCAAGTGTGCAACGCGGGCCCTTTGCCACTCCACCTCAGTAGCGGCCGCCCCAGCGCGTGGCTCGACCCTCTCAAAACCTGGAGGCGCTCTCCGATTCTGAGAAGGATTCGCTACCGTGGCTTCAGAGCGAGCCCCTCTTGAAGTACCGGCTCCCGAAGTCCTGGGAGCGTGAGAGCCAAACTCAGAATCATCAGAAGAGCATTCCGAGTCGTAAGAGGAGTCCTCCATCAACTTTGCAGCAAGAAAGCACGCACGGGGAGAGCAAGCTATCGATAAACACACAAGTGCAAGGAAATGCAAGGTTCCAAGAGAAAATGACGTGTTTAAATAGACAAGTTTTCTCCTGAAAAGACAGCAGCCCCGAAAGGGCAGAAGGCGCTAGAGCGCGGCCAATAGGAATCCTACACGTGGAAGGCCCATAAATCCTCGCGCGTTTCCCAGACAAGACTCCGCGACACGACGTCTTCTGACCACGTAGACACTAAATGCGCCGGTCACGCCAATAGACGCGACCGCTAACAGTAACTCTCCTGCTCCCACAAAGTCGAATACAAAGCACCAGGAGAAAGTGCCCAGCAAAAGAAAAGTACGCACAAAGGAAAGAAGAAGATGAAGGCAAAAAGGACTACTTCTTTTATTAATCAATGTTTTCTTACAAAGTACAAAGTCTGCAGCAATAACGCTATGAGAAAGACGAAGGAAGACGACAGTTCAAGGCCCTGTATGCTCCATTGCCATGCCCCAGATGAGCTTGGCGAACGTGATTTACATGAGATCCCCACGACTAGGGCCGTCGGTGGTCCGCCGAGCGAACTGGGGTAGAGACGAGGAGCACCCTCCGGTGGAAGTCGCTGAAACGCTATCCACCGGGGTAGGATCAGCACTGAGGCCAGGAAAGCCCTCAGAGGTAGTAGGGAGAGGACCCCCCCACTCCCTCGCTGGGTTTCTGGCCTCGAGACCTCTCCGCGGTTTGTGCTTGAGCCAGACGAGTTGGAAGTGCATGTGCAGTAGCCTCCGCTTGCAGAAGACATACCCACAAAGGTTCCGCCAAGACTCTACCCCGAGTCAGGTGAGCCACAGCCCGGAAGAAGGTACACGACAACAGCAGAATGGCCGAGCCACTCTCGTTAGTATGAGGAGCAAACTGCGACATGGGAGTTAAAACGGTCTTCATCGAGAACTTCAAGCATTCGGCCGATCCATCCAACTCCTTCTCGGACACCCCCAGGGGCGGAAAAAGCCCGGATCTTCTCATTTCCTCTCCGATGGTTGCTAAGGGATGAACTCCACTTGCTCGAGCGCCCCTCCTATTTATGGGCGAGATGCAAGCCATTCTCTTGCCCAACGCAACACAGCAGCCAGCAGACGTCTTTCACGGAACAGGAAAGGCCCCTGGTCAGACGCAACCCAAGGCGTGGGAATCTCGCCTGACAGGGTGACAAATCACGGCAGCGCCTGAAAAGCCTGGCCAGCCTCCTGGGGAAGGCGCGAACCCAGAAAACGACAAGCGGTAGCGCGGCACGAAAAGGGCTATGAAGTTGCGGAATGGGCCCAAGGGACATGCCAAGCCCGACCACTGGCCGGCCCAGGCATGGGGGGCTAGTGTTGGGTCCCATGTCCTGGCCCATGAAAAAATTTTCAAGCCCATAAAAAGATTAGAGGCCCACGAGAAGGATAATACAGCCTGTGCAGGACGACGAGCCCAGCCCAAAAACGTGCGCAGAGCCGCGCTAGCAGAAGGCGACGGAAACTCTGCAGCACATTTAATGTGCTGCCGACAGAAAGGTGGAAAAGCCAGCCAATGTATAAGCAGCTGGCACAGCGCCAACGGCTCACGCAACTGCCTGCAGGCAGCCAGCCAATCCTCATTCCGGAAAAAATCAGGCGTGGCCGGCAGCGCCAAGAGCCTTCCAGCTACGACAAAACGACAGCCGACATGACCGACGGTTCACGACAAGGACCAGCGACAAAGGGGCCCTCGCAACGGGCACCTGGTCGCCCATAGTCCAAGGGGAAGGGGGCCTATAAGAGCTCCCACACCCCTCAGAGAAAGGGATTTCGATCCCGATTTTCTCTGGCGATAACCATCGAGACTCAAACTCTGATCTCATAACTCTTTGAACAAACTCGCAAAGAAGCAAGAGTTGGAACTGAGGAGTGACTCACTTCCGTTTGACATAAGCTAGCTCGTTACTACTCCCCAACGTCTTCTCAGACTACGAAAAAGTTAGCCACCTGTTGCGGTGCATCAAGGGAGTCATGCTTCCCATCACCTGCTCATTGCATTCTCCATACCATCATACAAGCATCTCTCACGCCATTACAGCGTTCATTCGTGCACCGCTCCTAGCGTGCGCCATTTTAGTTCATTGTGGAAATTTGCTAACTTGAGTATCGGAGCGATTTCGGCGGGAGAAATCCTGTCAGACCTCTAACCTCTTATTTTTTATTTGTGTTGTGCAGGTCCAGATTCACAGAGACGGAAACTGGACCCTTCTCCTGACGCCCCCGCGTGCTAGGGAATCCAAAGGCTCTCTAATCCGTACGGCAACCACGGACTCGGGACGCAACAAGTATATAGCATATTTTTTGACATTACTTTTGAAAATTCTGTTTTAATATAAAACTCATATCTTTAAATTAAG
>JAODPA010066401.1:0-10922 GCA_025585075.1 Nepenthes mirabilis | reverse complement strand
AGTAGGCCGTCTCAAAAAGGTAAGTAAACCAGAAGGTATAGCGGCCCATTTATTCACGGGACGGTCAACGCTGTCATTGATCAGAGAAGTATCCCAAATAGGCCGGACGTAGCTCAAAACAAACGTGGCCCGGATTGAAATCGGCTCACGTGTACTTTTTCATATTCAACGGTCGTTTGCTCTAATTCTCCGCAACTCTGAGGATAGCAATCCCCTTTATAACGCAAATCTTCCCAAAATCAGAGCGTATTCTAGAAGAAAAGCACTCAAGTCAATGCATGACTCACAACGGCAACATTAATGGTCACTGCGTGCAACGTCTTCACAGAAAGAAGAGAATCCTCCTTCTTAACCATTGCAACTCAGAATGGCACCCGTATCCACACGAGGAAAGAAAATAATCCTCTCAAAAGGTGGGCATCCTGTCTCGCCACCTAAAGAAGGCGGCAGAGGCCCACGACTATAAAAGGCCATGGAGACTCACTACATAGATACGCTCTCTTACATACTCAAACTAGCAAAAGCTTTCCAAGTTCTCAAGCATCCAATCACTCTAACATCTCTTCTGCTACTAGTTCCCAGTGAGCTTAGTATTTAGAGAGGCCGCTCTCTACCAGCACTCTACGACCAAAGCCACTCTCCACGAGTGCACATCTGAACCTCGCTTTCAAATCTCTTACTCTGCACTCATTTTAGCATCATCTATTTTTACCTTATTGTTCTTAGAAAGCTAATTATTGACTTGAACGTTGTAAAATAAATCGGGGAGCGAGTTCTATCGTTTTTCTTTGATTTCTCATCATTTATTGTGATGTGAAGGATCCCAGGCGAACATGATGGTGATCAGACCTGAATAGTAGTTGAACTCGAATTCGTCCAGAGTTAGGATCCAGGACGCATCATTGGCACTATCTGTGGGAACACTAACGAAAGGCCAACCCACTACCTCACCAAAATCAGCATTATCTACCAATATGGTGAATACCAGAGCGCAAGTTAGCATTCTCACAAAAAAAGTCACCTCTCCTGACAACGACCACTCCTTTGGTAATTGGGTCGGAGAACAACATACTCCAATCTTCTTGGTAATAACGGAGCAGATGAACAAAATGTCGCAAATGCTTCAAACGCTCTACACACGCCAGGGTAAGTAGAAGTAAGGGGCTTCTCCTCTGCTCGCATGCCGGCCTCTAGGCAAGGAATCTAAAGGAAGAAGAAGCTGACCAAAAACGCCTCTAGATCGGGCGACCCTAGCATCCCGACGACCTCTAATACCGAAAGCCATTCAAGGCTTAAGGGGTGATTGAGCCATGGGACTCCTGGGGAGAGCCCCAAGAGAAGAAGTCCCAGATACTCTTGGGATGAGCAGAGGCCTCTAGTGCAAGAGAGAGCCTCTCGCGTCACCTGGCCAACGAGCGGTAGCATCCAGCTGGTGCTGTGCTACATGAATGGACACACAGAGTTGAGGACTTACCTCAATTCTAAAATGTCTGTAACCTCCTTACAAGTGGAGGAGAAAGTTCAAAAAATGTGGAATTATGTGTTCAAAGATGATGCCGGTGAACACGCGGCCGATTTGAAAAAATCTCCATTCACAATGGAGATTCGAACCGAGTTGCTATTACCCAAGTTCAAGATGCTAGTCATGGAACCTTACGATAGGAGTACTGATCCTATGGATCACTTTGATCACTTTCACACCCTACTAAGCTTCCAGGGCTTAGAGGAAGCTTCCATGTGCTAGTGCTTTCCTCTCACTTTGAAGGGAGATGCCAGGATCTGATTCTACTGACCCTCAAAAAATTCAATCTGAAACTTCCAGAACCTCATGGATAGCTTCCTAGCCTAGTACGCTTCTAGTCGTCACGAGGAGAAGCAACCACGAAACCTTACCTACGTAAAGTAAAGGCCGGGTGAGAACTTTAGAATGATCTTGGAGTGGTTCACCATAGAAACCCAGAGAATACAAAGGTTTATTGAACAAGTGAAGCTCATCAACTTCATTTTCACACTGGCACTGGGCAAATTTTTTAGACACTTGGCCCATAAGGATTTACAAACGTTCTGAGAGGCGGAATCAATTATCCGGGCCTACATAATAGCTGAGGAAGCCAACGAGGTGAAGCACCTGGAGCGGACCAATCAACCTCGCTCTTTTCCAACGGAAGGAAAGAGAAAAAATGGTGGCAGCGACAACCCCCAGAGGAAGCTGCCCAGAGTCGAGCCGGTCGCTCGCAAGGACTTTAGGCCCATAAATCTGACTCTGCTGAATGATACCCGGGTGAATGTCCTGATGCAGATTCAGCAAGAAAAATTTATCAAATGGCCAAAACTGATGAAGAACCCAGAGGGAGGCAATTCGTTGAAGTATTGCGACTTTCATTGATCTCCCGGTCACAACTCGGAAGACTATCGGACACTACAAAGGGAGATTGAAGAGCTGATTTGCCGGGGCTACGTTACTAAGTTTCCGATGAACCTTGGGTAGAGTTTCAGTGCCTTAGGCAGAGACAGGCCCGATTAGCCTCAATCATGAAACCGAGTTGCGGTCGGGGTGGTTAATATGGACATCACCCGGCCTCCCTAGGCCCACCAGACAGAATATCAGGAGAAGCCAATTGGGCACAAGAAGCAGAGGGCGGGGGAAGATGTCATTTGTCTTTGCGGTAACGATATGATACATGTAATCTCCCCTATGCTTATCTCCTAGCTATTTCTGCGCTCGTTTGAGACGGTACTCTAAATTACTGGTTGAAATGAGTCTTTATTGATAATAAAAGTTTCAGAGATTTACTCTACCTCGATGCCTATTTTAAATTGAAATTTAAAAAGAGTTAATTTAAATCGGCTGAAGGGCCGCTATATGGACTAGATAATGAGCCCATGGCCATCAAAGGGACCATACAGTTAGAGGTCACTATGGACACATACCCTAGAACGGTGAGCCACACTTTCACCGATCTGTCCTCTGTATACAATGCCATATTTGGCCGGTTGTGCCTAGCGGCGTTCAAAACTTTTACATCAATACCCCACTTAAAAATGAAATTCCCAATAGCCTGCGGTATTAGCGAAGTATTGGGTGACCATGTAACTGGACTAATGTGTTATATGTCCCAAATAGCCCCAACCAGTGGCGAAAGGCCAGCGGAAGAGTTGGACCATCGAAATGAAGCGACCTTGCAGCAGGCGCAGTCTAACGAGGCCACAAACATTGTACCTCTGGATCCAAATAATTTGAAAATGTGCGTATAGATAGGGGGCTCACTCGCCAGACCCCTATATGATGAACTAATCAGCTTCTTAAGGCGTAACGTGGATGTCTTCGTGTAGAGTAATGGTCTACAAGTTGGATCTTGATCCCGATCGTAAACCCATTAGGTAAAAGTGGAGAAACTACTCAGTCGACAAACTTATAGCCATCTGGAAGGAAGTGAAGAAGCTGCTGGATGCCGGGTTCATCGGGGCGGTCTAGTATCCGAACTAGCTCTCCAACGTGGTCCTAGTCATGAAGAGTAACAGAAAGTGGCGGATATGCATTGACTTCACCGACGTCAATAAAGCCTATCCAAAGGATAGCTTACCGTTGCCCAGTATCGACCTGTTGGTGGACTTTACTTTTGAGCACGAGTTGCTGAGTTTTATGGACGCATATTTAGGTTATAACTAGATCCGATTGAGCCTAGAGGATGAGAAGTATGCCTCATTCATGACTGATCAGGGGACCTACTGTTATAAGGTCATACCTTTCGGTCTGAAAAATGCAGGCACTACATACCAAAGGCTCATAAACAAAATGTTCAAGAAATAGATTGGTTGCAATATGGAGGTGTACGTAGATGATATGCTCGTCAAGAGTAAGAACACCGATGACCATATTAGTGATCTAGTTGAAACCTTTGAGACACTCCGTGCACACCAGATGAATATGAACCCCTAAAAGTATGTTTTTGGGGTATCATCTTGGAAGTTCTTGGGTTTTATGGTCGCTCAACAAGGGATCGAGGAAAATCCAGGGAAGGTCAAATCCCTCACGGATATGACTCCGACGCGGAGTGTCAAGGGTATCTAGAGGTTGATTGGGAGATTGGCAGCGCTTTCTCGTTTCTTGGCCAAGTTTGGTAACAAATACCTTCTCTTCTTCAAGGCTTTGAGAGGAATGAAGGTAAACGGATTCCAGTAGATAGCAGAATATCAGGCTGCTTTCGACGAGTTGAAATATTATCTTACCAGTCCACCACTGCTAACGTCACCAAGAGAGGAGGAGGAGCTATATGTCTACTTGACAGTATCAGAGGCGGCTTTGAGCTCCGTCTTGATATGCCAGGATTCTGATGCGTAACGGCCAGTCTACTACATAAGTAAAATGTTGACCGGGGTTGAGATTCGTTACCGCCACGCTAAGAAGCTTGCATTTGTGCTTGTCTTCTCGACTAGAAAGTAGAGGCCCTACTTCTAGGCTCATCGGATAGTTTTCTTAACTGACCAGCCTTTAAAGGGAATTCTACGGAAGCCTGATGTCTCCGAACGACTAATCTAATGGACCATCGAGTTGGGAGAGTTTAATATTGAGTTTCGGCCCAGGTTGGCAATCAAGGGGCAGGCATTGTTCGACTTTATTGTCGAAACCACGACCCCAATCATCAATGTGGACTACACCCGTAGCACGGATCATCACCCTGAAGTGCCAGATTGGGTCCTCCATGTGGACGGCTCGTCAACTAAGTCAAGTAGTGGGGCCAGAGTGGTCCTAAGGACCCCAAATGGGTTCGAAGCGAAATACTCACTGAAGCTCAATTTTTTGGCTACCGATAACATTGCGAGTACGAAACCCTGTTGGCAGGATTCTGACTCGCTAAGGAGTGCTCAGCTAAGCACTTGACGGTCTACAATGACTCAGAGTTTGTCATCAAATAGATCAGTGGGAGTTTCGAGGTGTGCAACCCTCTCTTGGCCAAATATTTGGCTAACATCCCCAGGACTGAAAACTGGAAGGTAAGCCGGCTTGCAAGGACAATAGCGGCCGAAAATTTGAAATAGTACTTGAGGAATATGCGGAAGGTCTTGAATACTTCTAGCACAAAAGAGCAGGAAAAGATACAGGTCTTCGATGATGAGAGCTGGATGTCACCCTACTAGAGATACCTTGCAAACAATTCTCTGTTGGAGAACCCAGACGAAGCCAAATGGATAAAGAAGAAGGCTGGCTAGTAAACTATAGTTAACGGGAAACTATATCGCTGAGGATACTTGACTCCGTACCTCCGGTGCCTTACTTGTGAGGAGGCCGACTACACATTGGGTGAGGTCCACCTCGGGATCTGTGGGTTACATATCAGTGGCAAAATCGAGCTTCAAGATAATGTGTCAAGGATACTATTAGCCAATAATGAAGAAGAATACCTTGGACTTTGTGAAGAGATGTGAGAATTGCCAACTCCATGGTAATCTTTACTACCAACTGCCCACGGAGTTAAGAATCCTCTACGCACCTTGGTTGCACAATAGGGGCTCGATATTCTCGACCCATTTTTCATGGTGATCAATCAAATGAAGTTCATCATCGTGGGTATTAACTATTTCACCAGATAGGTTGAGGCCGCCCCGCTTGCCAAGATCATAGAGTATAACGTCACAGAATTCATCCGATAGAGTATAGTCAGCAGATTTGGTATTTCTGAGACCATTATGACCGACAATGAAACCAGTTCACGGGCAAGCGTTTCACCAAGTATTGCACCAGTTTGGGTATAATATTGGTCCACACTTCAGTCGCGTACCTCTAAGCGAACGGATGGGTGGAGGTTATCAGCTAGACACTATTGCATGGTCTGCAGACCAAATTGGAGGATGCAAGTGGCTCCTGAGTCGACAAACTGTCCTCCGTGTTATGGTCATACTGGACAACTTCCAAGGAACCGATGTGTGAGATGTCTTTCAATCTCTACTATGAGACTGAGGCTATGATCTCAGTCGAGATTGGGCTCCTAAGTCTCCGGTTCGAAGCCTTCGACCCGCAAGGCAATTCCCAGAAGATTAGGGAGAACCTAAACCTACTAGAGGAGGCCCAAGATAAGGCCAGAATGAGTACGGCTGCTTATCAACAATGAATTATCCGCTATTACCACAAGAAAGTAAAAGTGCGGTAGTTCAAAATTGGAGACCATGTCTTGCGATGCATAGAGGCTACGGGCAAGATAGCCAATAGGAACAAGTTCTCCATGAATTGGGAAGTTCCGTTCCTAAGCTCAACCATTTTACAGAACGAAGCATACAAGTTCCGAACACAAAATGACAAACTGATTCCATGGACGTGGAATGTCGTCCACCTAAAGCGTTATTTCTAGTAAAAGGTCGCACCAGGTCCAGGTAGGCCATATGTATGATCCAAAGTGTGCTTGTAATAACATACATTTATTAAAAAATTTTTTTATCTTTTTGCATGTTGTTATGTTTCTGCTCTTTTTTTTCCCCATATGTATACTTGCGTGTAGATTGTATAGAAATAGATGACCTATACTGTCCCTAAGTCAGCTGGGTTTTCACTTGCTTGCATCTAAACCTTTGTCCTGTACAAAGTGGTTTATAAACGGTCAAATTAGATCTTATTCTCATACCAAGCGGCCCATAAGTGGTCAAATTAAACCATGGTCCCATATCAAACAGCCTATGAGTAGTCAAATTAAACCTTGGCCCCCTACCAAATGGCCCGTAAGCAGTCGAATTAAACCTTGATCCCATACCAAGTAGCCCATAAGCGGTCGAATTATATCTTGATTCCATCCCAAGTGGCCCATTTGCGATCGAACACAAAACCTTTGGGGCTTACAGGGAATGCATGCACCGACCTCTTCCAGTCGGAGATAGCACAATCAGTCTACAACGATCGATAAATTGGGGCAAAGTGTGAAAAAACATATGCTCCAATAGAAGGCAGAACGCCTGGAATGAAAACCTGGGTGCCACCACTTGAAACAGAAAACACGATCCAACTAATAAAGATTATGCTCGTATTCAAGAAATTTATACAACGCCTTGCAAGGCAAAAAGATGCAAACGAACTCTTAAGGGCATTCGAAGGCCCCACATGTACAAGGAATTATTATGACTCATCTTGGTGGCCGCCTGAAGATGAAGGGTCCCTTCAGGGATGCGGCGCAGTCCTTTTGCCACGGTAGATCGGATATCTAATTAACTTTGATCGACGAGAGGCACCGACAGTCCTCGAGTCCAGAAAGCTGACTAAAAAAGGGGGGTTCGCTAGGGAAATGATTGTAAGGCACTAGTTTCTAAAATATGGTAATTATGAGTAATTAAATTAGTATAAATGAATCGAGATTAAAGAATATGGGAGAAATTAGATTGAAAAGCTCAAAGACCCGAAATTGGCAAAATCGGGAATTGGCGTTGTAAATGTTGAAATGTTGATCAGTAAATATATTTCGACTTCTAAATTATGGTAATCACAATTTATTAAGTTAATATTATCATAATTAGGCTTAATGTATGTGGGAATTGATGTTTCGGGAGCGAAATGAGGGATTGGCGGTAGACGTCTGTCGGGCACCTGAGACAGCGCCGGGAGCGCCCATTCCAGCAAGCCAGTGCCTGCTACCCAAGGACGAGAAGGAAGGCAAAACGGGTGCAGCCTGCTTCCTTTTGGGACTGCTGGGAGGATCACCGATGACAAGAGCCCCGGCCTTCCTCTTGGGCTACGATGGCGCCGGTGGGGGTGCTTTGGGCTTCTGTACCAGCGAAGAAGGACCCCAACGAGACTGCTTGGCCTCCTCATGGGACACCAAGTTATCTCTCTTGAACTCATGGAGGTTCTCTCGCACCAGTTGCAACAAAGGCTCCACGGCCTCCACCTCTACTTTAGAGGGCTTCCTAGTGAAGACCTCGGGGACGTTGCCCCCATTTTTAGATAAGGGCCAATCATCAGATATCCTTACAAAAAAGAACCGGTCCTTCGAATTTTTTACCGACTCATATATGGTGCTGCTAAAGCACAACTCCCTAGGGGAGAGCGAAATCTAGTCTCCGCTCTGGGTGAACCGGAATATGACCCTCATGGCCTCCACAAATAGCAGCCACAAATGATGGCGAAGGAAGATGCAAAGCAAGCAAAGATAACACACAGTATTTACGTGGAGCCGTGCGAAGGGGACACCAAATGTAGTGAAGATGTGAAGCAGCTCCTTGGGGATCGGGAGATGAAGCCCACTCCGCAAGTGAGCCTCGTAAACAACAATGTGTCCCTTAGGAGGAGAGCAAGCCCTATCCAGCCTCCCTGGGATTGAGAACATAATGGAAGTTGGGATATTATACTGCACATAGAGTGCCTTAACATCACCAGAGTCAAGAATAGAGGAGATTTCGTTAACAGTGGGCACCATGGAAACAGAAAAGCAAAGGAAGAAGAAGGCTTAATGGTTATGATATGATGAAGGAAGAGGATGACTTGAACCGCCACGTCATTTTTATAAAGGTCATCACCGCCAAAATGAAGTAGCGCATTGAAAGGCATGGCAATTATAACAGACACGTGTCGATTTTGAAGAAGACGTAGTTAAGTCGTATCTTCTGGTGCATTAAATGCCAGGATTACAGCCGCCCTATGTAATGACACGTGGCAAAAATGTAGTGGGTGTCACTTAGAGAGGCGGGAGTCCGCAAATGGCTTTGCAATACTTCAAGTGCCCAGCCAGTGGCAGAATAAAATAATGCTTCAAAGAAAATTTCCCATATTCACTGGAATCAAACCGGTCAACGAATCTTGTCAACATTCATCTCCACTCTGTTTTTCGAATTAAAGTATTATGGTTAATGAATCTGGTCAACATCTGTTCCCTTATTCACCATATTCAAAATGATCAACGAATCCGGTCAACCTTTATCTTCACCTTGTTCTTCGAATTTAAGCGTTACGGTTAACGAATTCGGTCAACATTCATTTCCATTTTGATTTTCGGATTCAAGCGTTATGGTCAACGAATCTGATCAACAACTATTCTGGCTCTGTCCTGCTTTTTGGAATCAAGTGATATGGTTAATGGATCCGATCAACATCCATTCCGAAGTGCAAAATAATAAATAGTGAAATATGCATGGCAACGAAAGACAAAAAGCCAATAGAGAAATTGTTCACACAAACGACTGCAGATTTTCTCTTTAACTCCCTTTTTACAAGGTATATGACCAACAAAGGCCAATACATGACAATAAAGATGGTGAGAGAGAAATAACTAAATAAGGAGGCTGACCAACCCTTAAAAAACTGTCTTGATTTGAATGTGGGAAGATTTAAATCCGGATTCAAATCGCGGTAATAGTCACCCTTGTGAAAAGGGGTGATTAAAGTGGCATCCTATATGAAAATGAGCGACCAAAGCGGCTTAAACTTCATGACTTGAAACAGTAGTACTAGAGAGCATGAACAACCAAAGCTCCAAACCAACAATTATGGTGGCAAACTTCCAAACGAAGTCAAGCTCCCATGCCATCCCACCAAGCAATGAGGAAGATAATGCCGAGGAACGTCAAAAGCCTCCGATTTATAGCGCGCAGGGAAGCAAGTCGAAACACTAAACACTAAAAGATATCAGCACTGGCGAGTCTGCAAAGAATCAAAAAGTACGGAAATCACGCCAAGAACAGTGAAAAGGAGAATTTGGGACAAACTTGAGTAGACAATACGGCCAGTCACGTCCCATCGTGAACATGTCGAAGGCTAAAAATTCGGCACACCGGTATGACAGGTTAGTGATGGGACGGCTGTAGTGGGTTAGCCCAAAAGGATATGTGGCCCAAAAGATATAACGGCCCATTTGCTCACGAGACGGTCAATACTGCTGTTGATCGAAGAAGCGTCCCAAGAAGATCGGACGCAATCCAAAACAAACGCGACTTAGATCGAAATCAATCCAAGTGCACTTTCCTATGCTCAACGGTTGTCTGCCCTAATTTTTCACGCTTTGAGAATGAAAATCCCCTCTGTAACGCAAATCCCCCTAGAATCAGATCATATCCCAGAAGGAAAGCACTCAAGTCAATGCAGGAGTCACAACGGCAACCTCAACGGTCACTGCGCGTGACATCTCCGTATAAGAAAGAGAATCCTCATTCCTGACCATTACAACTCAGAATGACACCCTCATCCACACAAGGAAAGAAAATGATTCTTTCAGAAGGCCGGCATCCCGCCACGCCATCTAAGGAAGTAACAGAGGCTCACGGCTATAAAAAGCTATGGAGATTTACTCCATAGGCACGCTCTCTTACATACTCAAGCTATTAAAAGCTCTTCAAACTCTCAAGCATCCAATCACTCTATCCTGTCTTGTACTATTAGTTCCCATTGAACTCAGTATTCAGAGAGGATGCTCTCTACAATCACTTCGCGACCAAAGCCACCCTCCACGAGTGCACATCTGATTCTCGCTCTCAAATGTTTTGCCTTGCACTCATTTTAGCATCCTTTGTTTTTACTTTTTTGTTCTTGGAAGGCCGATTACTGATCTGAGCGTCAATAAATAAATCGGGGGGCAAGTCTTACTGTTTTTTTTATTACTCATCATTTATTGTGGCGTGTAGGATTCTAGGTGAACATGACGGTAATCGGACCCGAAGAGCAGTTGAGCTCAAATCCATCCAGAATTTAGATTTAAGACGTATCAATATATATATTTTTAAAATGAAATTAGAATTCATTTTTATTTAATCATTTTCATTCACGGTGGATTTTTTTTCATCAATTTGGACTAGATCTTTGTCAGTAATTTTTTAAAATTTATTTTATAGCATCATGAATTGTTAATATATATATACTTATTTTGGAAAGATTTTACTAAGAATCTATTGGACCGCAAGGACGTATAGATAACATAAAGCTGTGAACACCGTGAAGATACGGAAAGAGTCGA
>JAODPA010066400.1:0-10172 GCA_025585075.1 Nepenthes mirabilis | reverse complement strand
AAGTTCATGAGGTTTTCAATCATCATGAAAAGACCAAATATCTAATTATTATAAATTTAATTTATTGTGCAATTCTAATAATAAATTATCCATGCCATGAATCTGAATTAAAGCTGGTTAAGCAGCTATAATTCATAAAATTTAAAGTTTTAAAATGATAATACTAAATCACAAACTCCGGCGTGACAACAAACGAATGATTAAATTTTTTCATCCAAAAATAATAAACAGAACCCAAAATAACTAATCATAAGTAATATTAACATATACAAGATATCATCAAATAATCATCTACGCCACATAATATATAACTTGCTCCACAAACATGGTAATGGAGTTGGCAACCATAACACATGCCATATCCCAACAACTAAATAATCTAATTATTGTTATATATACAACCATGTGTCTACACTCGGTCAATCTCAAATATCTCAATCATATCTGATACAAATTCAAATCATAAAGAAGCTAAAACTTACCAATTGGATGAACAACAACCAGATCACGTTCGTACTCTTACAATGTATCTAAATCTTCTAATCTGAACGGATAAAAATAGAAAATATGAGTCTAAAATTTAACAAGTATCATACTATATGATATAGACAAATATGTTTGACAATCAGAGGAAGGGTTCATAAACAGATTCCAAAAGCGGATAAAAGATACAAATCTAAAATGTCGATATTCAAATTCAATTTCAAAAACCTAATGGTAATAGATATAAATTCTAAAATGGAAAACAGATACTAATTCGAAAAGTCGATATTAGAAGTCAAACCACGAATTCAAAAACCAAATATCAAAGGTTAAATCACAAATCCGAATCATAATCCAATCTGAGAAAGCTAACGGTAGTCTCGTATTTAAATCGCATATTAGATTGTACTAAAATCGTATATTAGATTAAAATATAATTCCATCGGGACGTATACTGAACAGAAGTGATCCAAAATGGAATCAAATAAATAGAATCAAATGAGTAGAATTATATTAGAATCATATCAGAATCAGATAACCATATAATGAATATAACAGAATCAGGATCAAAATCATATAAAAAAAATTACAGTTCGAAGCGAAATCATATAAACAGAATCAAATAGGTTCTGAAATAAAATCACATATCACATGTATAAGACTAACTAAATCTTATTTGCTGACATATCTGTGAATCTCAAATTAAAGTCTAAATCAATGTCTAAATACAAATCTATGTAGAAGTGCAATTATGCACGAAATCACAGAACCAAACTTAAAAAAAAAACTAATTTGAGAAATAGTTACACATACTTTCAATAATTTTAAGACAAATTAACCATTATTTAGACACACGGGTATGGCCATCTATTACTCTATCTACCATATATAAGGAACATATTCACTATATTTTGTCACCCGCAATTTTGAGTATAATTCTTAGGTTTATTAGATATATTAGGACGTCCAAATACATAAAAATTTTTCGTTCAAATTCCCAACAGATAGGATGAGTCAATTATAAATAGAGCATTTTTCTTACTGACAAAAAAGGGAGTCACAGATGTACAAAGTCTCCCTGTCGGGAGAGGCGCCACAGATAACAAATCGAATCAAATCATAGATGAATCACAAAGGTAGCAACCTCCAATCCCAAGTAACGATACATGTAAACTAATGCACAATCCATACAAGTTTCATACCCATTTCTANGAATCACAGCAAAATGTTCAAAATTTTTCTTGACTTGAAAATAATTTTTTATAATATTAAAATTTTCAAAAACAAAATTAATTATAAATTATTTTAGATATTAGAAAATTATATTTTAATACACAAAAAAGTAGTATAAAAAATTATCAGATTTGATTGGTCCGACAGAATGAGGGTTGGCCCAAAACCCAGCCTATAAGGGTAGCAGCAGTCTGATGGACGTTTTTCCAAGGCCACAGCCTAAGAGGTGCAGTAAAGGGAAGTTTAGCCCACCGAGAGGGGAGAAGCTCAGATGGCAGAGGCCTATTGTGTGGACTATTGAGTCAAAGGCCTAGACAGCGGAATAGTTGGATCTTGTGGGTCAACTTAAAACTGTCCAATAGAGAGCGGGCGATTAAGATTGTACGCAATGACATGCCCATGGTTTCCCCTCCTAAGTGGTCATCTATAGCTCTGACAGCATTGCGCAAATAAGGATAGATTGCCGAAATGCGGTCACAACAATTGTCTAGATAGTTCAACAAATATCCACAGAATATTCACCCGTATGATGTATCGTTCTAGAATGGTAAGCGCAACTCTGCCATGTTTCCAAAGAGGCAACGGTTGCCATACACACTCCAGACACAATTGCTGAGACAGCTTAATAGATCTGTCCGGGCAACCGACAATCAGTTGCGAGGCCCAAGGAAAGTTGCACCGACTCCTATCTTATAAATATCCCTTCACTCCTACGGAAAGGCGATCGAGTAATCTTTACCTTCGAGAATCCCAGAAAGATCGAAGAAGTTCTCTTTCCATCAAGTCACTTAGCCCATTAGCACATACCCATTAAAAAGCCGCCCTCCATCGAGCGCATTACCAGGAGTCTAGTCCTCCAGTCCACACTCAATCCCCTCTCCTTCGTGTATCCACATATTCATTGCATCTTATATCTTTCTCTTCGTTACAGAAACATTTCTTACTTAAACATTGGAAGGTACACTAAAAAGTGAGTCCAACCATCCTCTGATCTTTCGCTGATTTGTTATGGTGTATAGGATCCAGGTTATCAAAAACAAAGACCAAACCCGCTTTAATTCAACCCGTTGGAAGAAATCAAGCGGCTATCTAATCCGTATACTAATTCAGATTTAAGGACGCATCATCGGTGCTGCTTGTTGGGAACTACTAAAAAGTCTAACACCACACTTATAATGGCAAACATAGTCAATATCAAGGTACAAGCTAGCCTTTCGGCCAGAGACGTCGCTTCTCAATGCGACAACCCTTTAAGGGTAGCCATGTCGATGAGCGACCGGCCCCCGACATGGAAGTGCTCGCTGCCCAAATGGACAATGTGTCCAAAATACTATAGACTCTCTGCACGCGTCTGGATGGACAACTGCCGGGGGCTCCGTTCTCCACGTCCCAAATTTCGTCTTCCAAATGGAAGAACCGGAGGAAGAGACATCGGTCAAAAAGATCCGGCAGCCTAACGACCTCAAAGTCTGAGTGACCTCAAGCGACAAGGCTCGGACACAGTTGGAGCACCAACTAAGTCACAGGACTCGGGATGAAAGCCGGAAACAACGGAATCCCCGCTACTCCCGTGATGACCGAAGGACCCTAGCCCAGGAGCAAGCCACTTGCGGCACTGGGCCGGTGAGAGCCAACAATGGCCCAATCCAACATCTCTCTTTGAACCGGTTGGAGTTGAGGACATTCCTCAATGTGAAGAGGATTGCGTCCTCCCCATGAATGGAAGAGAGAGTAAAGAAAATTAAGCAGCATGTGTTTAGAGGGAGTGTCGACAGATACTCTACGGATTTGAGGAGGTCGTCATTCACAATGGAGATCCACAAATCTAAGGAGATCATCCTTCACAATGGAGATCTAGACGCAACTGCTCCCTTGTAAGTTCACGATGCTGACCCTAGGCTCTATAACGGGAGTTTAGATCCGGTAGACCATCTAAATCACTTCCATATTCTACTATGCTTCCAGGTCTTGGATAATGCCTCCATGTGTCTGTGCTTCTCTCTAACTCTCAAAGGGAATGCTCAGATTCGGTTCTACTTTCTATAGCCGAATTCAATTCGGACGCTCTAGGAGCTGGCTGAAAACTTCCTATCAAATTTGTCTCCACCGTAAGGGAGGAGAAGTAGCCTTAGCAATTCGTTCGTATCAAGTAGGGGCCAAGCAAAAGTCCGAAGTGCTTCTTGGCCCAACTCACCGCTAAGGTTCAACAGATATCCAAACTCATCGACAGGGTGAGGTTGAATGCCTTCATAGCAACTTTGCAGCCAGGTAATTTCTTCAAGCACATGGTCCATTAGGACCCCAAAACTTTCCAGGAGGTTGAGATGATCGCCTGCACTTACATAGCGTCAAGGAGGCCAACGAAGCAAAGCGATCAAAGCGCATAGACCACTTTCGCCGGGATTGACAAACAGAAAGAAGAGGAATAGAGACCACATCAACTCCCGAGACCCCAGGAAACAACCTAAGATGGAGCCCGGTACTTAGAGGAAGTTCAGATCCATGAACCTAACCTCTTTAAATGACTCACAGACCAATCTTGTCATGTAAATCTAAGACGAAAAGTTTTTGAAGTGGCTTAATCCATCCAACAACCCGGAGGGATGAGATCAATCGAAATACTACTTTTATCATCGATCTCTAGGTCATAACACCGCGTACTACTGGACTCTATAAAGGGAGATAGGAGCTCTCATCCAAAAATGGCAACTCAATATATTCCTACGGGACTCAACGTAGGCCCCCAGCAAAGCAGAAGAAGATGAGCAGGAGCAGCAACAACAGAGAAATTGGGTCGCGACTGAGATAATCAACATGGTAACCACATGACCACCTTAGGGCAATACCTCGGACTGCCCAAAGAAAGTTTCCAACAGTAAAAAGTAGAGGGTAAGAGTTAGAAATGATGTCATTAGTTTTATTAACGACGATATGATACATGTAATAACTCCCAATCTAACTCTCAGATTGTATCTGTGTTTATTTCTAATGGTATGGTTGACTTTAACTGAAATGAGTCTTTATTAATAATAAAAACTCCCACAATTTGTTGCATTTAGATACATTCATTAAACTTGTACTAAAAAAGAGCCAGATGATGTTAATCAATGGGCCCCTATACAAGCTGGATAATGAGTCGGTGCCAATCCAGAGAGCTATCAATTGGAGGTCACTTTAAAAACATATTGGAAAACAACATCCCAAATGTTGACATTCCTAATGGATGACTTACCCTTGGTCTACAACGCCATCCTAGGACGGCCCTACTTAACCACATTTGGGGCGGTAACGTCAATTCCTCACCAAAGATAAAGTTCCTGATAGCATGTGGCATCATCAGAGAGGTCTTGGGCAACCAAGTGATCAGTCGAACATATTATTTGTCCCAAGTTGCTCAAGCGACCCTAAACCAATCGGCCGAAAACTTCGAACACTAGGACGAAGCTACTTTACATCAAGCCTAGTCAGGCGAGGAGACCGACTAGATCCATTGGACCCTAGTGACCTCGAAAAATGCATACAGATTAGGAGTTCACTGATCGGTCCCCTGTGTGACGAATTGATCACCTTCTTTTCGAAAAACTCCGATATCTTTTCATGGACTTTTACCGACATGCCAAGGATATCAACCAAAATAATAGTCTATAAGTTGGGCCTTAATCCCAATCATAAACACATTTAATAAAAGCGAAGAAATCACTCCATAAAGAAATTGGTTGGCATTCGAGAAAAGATGAAGAAGTTGCTCGACGTAGATTTCATCAAGGAGGTCCAATACTCAAATTGACTATCCAATATAGTCCTCGTCAAGAAGAACAACGCGAAGTGGCATATGTGCATCGACTTCACTGATGTGAATAAGACATGTTTTACTTACCAAAAAAAATAAAAAAGAATAAGACAGGTTCCAAAGATAGCTTCCCTCTGCCTATGATTGATCAATTGGTGGACACCACGTTCGGATATAAGCTGTTGAGTTTCATGGACATATACTCAAGCTACTATCAGATCTGGATGAGTTTGACGATGAATAGGAAACACTTCCTTCATGATGGACCAGGAGACGTATTATTACAAGATCATACCCTTCGGCCTGAATAATGCAGGTGCTACGTACCAATGGTTCGTAAATAAGATGTTCAAATTTCAAATCGATCGGAATATGGAGGTGTATATAGATGACATGCTCATCAAATGTAAAACCACTAACAACCATATTCGTGACCTCAACGAGACCTTCGAAATACTCTGAACGCACTAGATTAAACTAAATCTGGCCAAATGCGTCTTCGGGATATCCTTTGGGAAATTCTTGGGCTTTATCATCTTTCGGCAGGGGATCGAGGCAAACCCCGAGAAGATAAAATCCATCATGGACATGAGTTTGCCTTGAGCTGTAAAGAAAGTCTAAAGGCTTACCAGGAGGCTTGCAGCGCTCTCTCGTTTCCTAGAAAAATTGTTAGAAAAGTATCTTTCCTTTTTTAATGTCGTAAGAGGAATAAAGGCAAACGACTTTTAGTGGATAGTTGACTGCTAAGCAGCCTTACAAGAGTTAAAGGCATATCTCGTCAGTCCCCCTCTTTTGACATCACCAAAAGATGGCGAGGATCTGTACCTATACTTGATAGTTTTAGACATAGTGCTAAGCTTGGTCCTGATTCGACAACAGTTCGATATACAATAGTCGGTCTACTAGGTTAACAAAACCCTAATAGACACTAAGACCCGTTACTTGTATGCCAAAAGGATCGCCCTAATACTCGTCTATTTTGCCAAAAAGGTATGGACGTATTGCCAGGCACATAAGATCGTTGTCTAGACTAATTAACCTATGAAGGAAATCTTGTAGAAATTTGACACGTCTGAATAACCGGTCAAATGGGCTATTGAATTGGACGAATTTAACATAGAGTTTTAATCGAGACCGTTCATAAAACGCCAGACTCTCGTAGACTTCATATTTGAAACTACAACCTTGATTTCAAACACCTACAATCCTAGCAAATATGCCCACTAGCAAGAGGAAACCTCGACCTAGACATTGCACGAAGATGAATTATCGACACAATCAGGCAGCGGAGTAGGAGTAGTCTTGAGGACTCCAAACAGATCAAAGATAAAATACTCAATGACACTCGAGAATCTAGAGCAGCGATCGAAAATCCTGAGAGAGGACAACTGGAAGATTGACCAACTGACGAAAGCGACAGCGATTGAAAATCAAGAGCAGTACTCCCAATACATGCGAGAATTCCTCGCCTCCTTGAGTATAGAGGGGTATGAGCAGAAAGTGTTGCAGGTATCAAGTGACGAAAACTAGATGACCCCGTACCAAAGATATATCACCGATGGTACTCTACCGAAAAACCCAGAGAATACCAAGATCGTGAAGAGGACAGTAAGCTAGTATACTATCGTGGATAGGAAGTTATACCATCATGGGTACTCTATCCCATACATGTGGTTCTCATGCCAGAAGAAGCTGATTATGTGCTAAGCGAGGTGCATCCCAGTTTTTATGGGTTGCATATTGGAGGAAAGAACTTTACCTTTAAGATAATCCGGCAGGGTTATTATTGGCCGATGATAAAATGAGATGCCGTGAAATTAGTAAAGAAGTGCAAGAATTGTTAAGTCTATAACAGCATTCTTCACCAACTGCACACGAAATTGCAAGCTCTGTAGGCACCGTGGCCATTTGCATAGCGGGGTTTGACATACTCGGCTTGTTACCCATTGTTTCTGAGTAAAGAAAATTTGTCATAGTCGACATTGACTACTTCACGAAATGGGTCGAAACCTCCCCACTGGCTCGAATAACCGAACAAAATGCGACAGAGTTCGTTTGGCAGAGTATTGTTTGCAAATTCAAGATTCTCGAGATCATAGTGACCGACAATGAAACCCAATTTACTGGCAAGCACTTCACTAGATATAGTTCGAGTTTGGAAATCAGGTTGGTTCACATTTTCATCGCCTATCCGTAAGCGAACGGTCAAGTGGAGGTTACAAATCAAACCCTACTATACGAATTGAAGACGAAGCTATAAGACGCTGGAGGCTCCTAAGCGGACGAACTACCTTCCATAATGTGGTCATACCGAACGACGTTGAAGGAACCTACTCATGAGACATCTTTTAATCTATGCTATGAGATTGAAACAGTCATCCCGGTAGAGATCGGACTATCCAACCTAAGGATCGAAAGTTTTAACTAGCTTAGCAACTCCCAATGTCTAAGAGAGCATCTTGACCTACTCAAAAAAGTCCGAGGCGTCGCCAAGATACACACCGTGGTCTATCAGTAGTGGATCACTCATTACTACAATAACAAGGTGAAAGCGCGCCAATTTGAGGTGAGAAATCTAATTCTAAGGAGTATAGAAGCCACGGAGAAGAAAGCTAACAATAACAAATTCTTCTCGAATTAGAAGGGGCCGTTCCTCATTTCAATAATTTTTTGAAGCGGTATATATAAGTTACATGTCTAGAATGATAAACTGGTCATCAGGACGTGAAATGTCATCCATCTCAAGAAATTTTATTAATAATTATTGAAGATATTGTAAAAAAAAAACCTCCAATTATTGACATGATGGCTAACCAATAATAACCTTTTTGATCAATCATCGGGGCGAATCAACCTATTATAAGCGACCACGGAATCCACTTAATCCAATCATCAGCCAAATATCGTCATCTACTGTAATTGAACTCTGTTCTCCATGACATATGTGCACACTGAGGATTATTGCATTTCTAAATCGTCTGCAATTCTACTTTTATTTTATTTGAAAAATATGCTTAAGGCACGTAGCAACGAGGACAACCTCCTCCCCGAGTAGGAAGGGCTGCGGCGCCCTAATTCGAATCGTAACTTGTAAGTCAGAGCTGCCTTTCGATTATTTCACCTCATCCCGAGTAAGGGGAGCTGAGGCGCCCTGCTCATCGTTTACTGGAAAAGTACAGTCTGGCCACAAGAAGCTGGCATATGAAGAAAAACAATAGAAGCAGCATTCGTGGTCATCTTATTTGGGTGTGATTAGGTAGAAATAAAACTTACGATTGTGGATAATCCGTATCGCAGTTGATCAATCGCTCAGAGCCTGGAAGCTACGATAATCCTGCTAACCAATCCGAGCTGCTTACACATTCCAGGGTACAAACTCTTCCTGATTTCTGCGTACACCTCCCCATTCCACTTCCTCTCCGCTAACTGTTTTCCTAGGCGGATTGCAGCCTCCACAGTCGCCTCTTCGCCGTCGTGCACCGAGTCCACAATCCCGAACTTCACCGCCTCCTCCGCCTTTATCTTCTCCGCCCTCAGAAGCAAATCCCTCCTCGCCGCCGGCGACGCCACCTTCTCCCTGAACATCGTCGTGAAATATTCCGGGAACGTCATGCCGATGTTCAATTCGCTCATGTACAGGACTCCTTTGTCTCTCCTCATCAGAACATAGTCGTGGCCCAACGCCAGCATGAATCCGGCCGCGGCAGCGTGGCCAGTGACTGCAGCGATGGTCGGCATCGGGAGGGATAAGAGATCGGCCAGCAAGGGTTTAAGGCACTCCACCATGTAGTGGATCCTGTCCACCATGCCGGATCTAGAGCCAGAGGACTGCGCCCAGGCGAGATCGAAGCCGTTGGAGAAGAACTTGCCGTCGGCGATGGTGACGAGAGCCGAGATTCCGGCACTGGAGACGGCCTCGGATTTGACTTGGGAGAGAGCCGATCGAAGTGAGTCGATTAGGGCTGGACTGAGACGGTGCTCGTTGTCGCCGGTTAGGCGTAGTACGAAAATACTGCCCCGCTTCTCTACGGTGCACATGGCAGACGTCGGCATTCAAGACGATGTTTGATGGTTCTATGTCGGGTATGCCCTCGGGATTCTCAATTATCGCCGGCTATTGGAGAAGATAAAACGAAAGGAAGCATCGGCAAAATCGTTTTTGGGCCGCAAAACGTTCGGATCAGGGTCGAACCAACGGAGTTCAGGAGGACTGTGGAATCCCACTTCATAAGATTGGGACAGTGGCCCATATTTATAGTAATTTTTTTATTTAGTTTGTACTATAAACGGTTTTAGGTTTTCTATTAATTGACGGCTTAAATCTGAAATTTTTTTTAAATTATTATTAAAATTTAATCTAGACCACCAATTTAAATTTTGATCCGATGGTATATATTATATGAAAATTTGAGCTGTCAATTTCTAAATCATTAGATGGATGAAATGAAAATGAGATACGGTGAAACAAAAGAGAAAAATCGAGCATAAAGTAAATCCTAATATCACTTGCATTCCTCTCACTTGTAGCCTCCCGCTGTCGTCTTTCTCTAGGAATCTCACTCCTTAAGACAGCAAACGATAGGTGGACCATTGCCATTGCCCTCCAACTCTTTTTCTCTCCTTGGATCTCACTTTCGATTACGATATTTAATAAGATTAAGTAACA
>JAODPA010066399.1:0-10923 GCA_025585075.1 Nepenthes mirabilis | reverse complement strand
TATATAATGATTTATAATTCTAAGCGATGGGTATACCGTAGTTGGGCTGGCCCAACGGTCAAAGAAGGCGCAAACCTGTTAGACGATTAATTCTAATATTGGCCCAATATGAGGTGAAAGCCCAAATCCTAAAAGGCCCAAACGCTCTCTCAACGGTCAACGCTAGCGTTGACCATCGAGATGCAAGCAGGCGGCCAACTCACGTACAAAACGACCAACTCGAGCGTTGATCGGAATCACTGTAACAACGGGCCAAAAATAAAATGGCTTTTTACTGGTCTGCCCCACTTGAGCCAACGATCCAGCAGGCGACTAGTAACGGCTCTTTTAGCACCTTCCACGAATTTAGCTAACACCCAAAAAGGATATTGACAAAATCAACGCCCTTCCCATAAGGAAGGCGCCAAATTTTTTCAATCTCCTGCCAATTGGGGCTCTCCAACGGTAGAATGCATAGAAAAAATGTGAGTAACTTAGAAAGCCGCTGACCGCCAGAGAGGGAAAGGATCTCAGCCAATTTAGCAACTTGCACATCCCTATAAAAGGAAGGCCATCCAAAATAACACAAGGGATCACACCTTCCAACCAATGAAGATCACCCTATCATCCTTTAAGTAAACTCTAAAATTCTCATTCAGGGCACGTAAGCTTTTACTAACACAACGCCCACAACGACAACCGAGACTGACATCCAATTCCCTACTCTCTGCTGATATTAAAAAACCCAAGGCATACAATGTGCTTCTGAATGCCGTTTGCGACTTCCTCACCATCCAGATTCAATAAGACGGCTTTGCCTCTCTTTCATCTAGATATCCACAGACTCTTGCACTCTCTCCTTTTACTTCTCAATTCCAATAACCTTCTCTGATTTCGAAGGTTGTTTACTGACTTGAACGTCGGAGTACTTTCGGTGGGATAATTTTTTGCCGACACACTGACCTCCTGTTCGTTTTAGTATTGCGCAGGATCCTAACTCAGGAAACCAGAACGAGTGGATCAATCCGAATCTATTCAAAGTTCAGATCTAAGGACGCATCATTGACACCATCTGTGGGAAGTGTTTACGAAAAGCCAACCACAATTCCTCACAGCGCTCTCTTTTCACTGCCAGATTCATCCGCAATGGTGAAAACGAGAGCCCAAGCTAGCGATCCCGCTAGAGACGCCACTTCTTCTGACTAGGATCATGCTGCTGGTACCCTGGTCAACGGGACGACAGGCGGGGTGCCAGCGCAATACTTTCAGCAACTGATGGACCAGATGCAGACTAACAACTGTCTGCTCCAAATACTCTACTCTCGACAAGAGCAACCACGGTAGGAGGCTCCGCTAGCAGCCGTCCCTGCGCCGGCCACCAAAAAAGGTGGTCAGAGAAAAAAGAAGCCGGCCAGAAGACTCGAGAGACCCATGAATAATCCGATTCCAACCTCCTCGCGCACTCCAGGCCTGAAGAGCGCTCTAGGAGTATAACTCTGAAAGAAAGTCCAGAGAGAAGAAATCCCCGATACTTTCGGGCAGAAAACGATAACACAATCCAAGAGCAGACCTCCAGGACTACCAAATCCGCTGGAGGCAATAGCCAGCCGGCTACTGGACCCTCCAGGGACAAAACAGAGTTGAGAGCTTATCTCACCTCTAAGAGATCTGCCAACGCTATTCGCATAGATTCCCGAGTGGATAAGATTTGGAACCGCATGTTCTAGGACGATGAGCGCGCTATTGACATTGATAGATCTCCTTTCACAGTGAATATCCTAAACCGTCCACTATCCACCAAGTTCAAGATGCCTTCCCTTGACTCATACGATAGGAGTAGCGATCCAGTTGACCATCTAGATCACTTCCGCTCCCATCTGAGTCTACAATGGTTGCAATACTCAGCGATGTGTCGCTACTTCCCGTTCACATTGAAGGGAGATGCCCGCATGTGATTTCATCACCTCCCTTCAGGTACCATCGGCAGCTTTTGAGAGCTCACAGATCTCTTCCTAACTCAGTACGCCTCGAGCCGATGGAAAGAGAAGCAACCGTGGCACCTCTGCCACATCAAGCAAAAGTTAGGAGAGAACCCATGGAGATTCTTGGACCGCTTTGTGGCAGAGGACAGGCGGATTCTCCGGATCACGGAGGAGATAAAACTGAGCAGTTTTATTTCCATGTTGACCTACGGGGACTTTTTTAAGCACCTGGCCATAAGAATCCCCAGACCTTCCAGGAGGTGGAGTCCATCATCCGGGTCTATGCAGCAGTAGAGGAGGCCAACGAAGCAAAACGGTCAGAACAGGCAGATCAGCCTCGATCGTTCCCTGGATAGGAAAAAAGAAAATACGGTAGTAGTGATCACTCCCGCCGGAAACAGTACAGGATTGGGCCACCAGAACGCAGAAATTACAGGCCCACCAGCTTTACGCCCCTGACGGACAGTCGCTCAAATGTCCTCATGCAGATCCGCGAAAAAAAGTTCCTAGAGTAGCCAAAACCACTAAAGAAGGACACTAGGAATCAGTCTAAGTACTGCGACTTTCACCGCTCTGCTGGGCATTCTACTGAGGATTGCAAGACGCTACAGAGGGAGATTAAGGAGCTGATTCGCAGAGGCCACATCATCAAATTTGTCTAGGGCCCTGGGCAGAATTCTGAAGTAGCTGGCGGAGAAGGACAGGAGCTGTCTCCTCCCCAAATTCGGGTTGCGGTAGGGGTGGTTAATATGGTCACCACCTGACCTGTCGAAAACCCAGCCGACAATGATGAGCTGCAGATTGGGATAAAGAAGTAGCGCACGGCGGACAACACCATTAGCTTTAATGATAATGATTTGGCTTATGTGATATCCCTCCATGCTGATTCCCTCGTTGTATCCGCGCTGGTTTCAGACGGTAGTGTCGACTACCAGCTGAAACGAGTGTTTATCGATAATGGTAGTTCAAAGGATTTATTTTACTTGGACGCGTTCTTTAAACTAGGCTTAAAAAATAGCCAATTAAAACCTACCGAAGGCCCATTGTATGGCCTTGATGACGAGCTAGTGCCGGTCCAAGGGACAATCCAACTGGAGGTCACCTTGGGTACGTATCCAAAAACAGCAAGCCAAACACTCACCTTCTTGGTGGTCGACCTACCATCTGTTTATAACGCAATATTAGGCAGACCATGCTTAACAGCGTTCGAGGCAGTCATCTCAATTTCACACCTCAAGATGAAGTTTTCAATGCCTTACGGTGTAGGAGAGGTGTTAAGTGATCAAGTTACTGGACGGACATGCTACATGTCTCAGATTGCCCCTAGCGGCAGTACTAGAATAATTGAAAAACTCGATCATCGAGATGAGGTAACCCTACAGCAAGCTCAGTCTGGCGAAGTCACAGATCTGGTCCCACTGAACCCGGAGGAATCGAAAAGGTGTGTATAGATCGGCGGCTCACTCACCGGAACATTACGCGATCAGTTGATTGCGGTCCTGCGACAGAACGCTGATATCTTCGCGTGGACTCTAGTAGACATGCCTGGGATTCCGGCTGAGGTGATGGTCCACAGGTTGGGGTTGATCCTAGCCGGAAGCCCGCCAGACAGAAGCGCAGAAACCACTCCGTAGAAAAGTTGATCGCCATCCGAGATGAGGTGAAAAAACTGCTGGACGCAGGATTTATTAAAGAAGTTTGCTACCCGGATTGGCTCTCTAACGTTGTCCTGGTGAAGAAAAGTAATAGAAAATGACGGATATGCGTTAACAAAGCCAGCCCAAAGGGCAGCTTTTCCATACCCAAGATCGACCTGCTGGTTGACTCGACAGCCAGATATGAGCTGCTAAGCTTCCTGAACGCCTATTTGAATTACAACCAAATCCGGATGAGTCCAGAGGATGAGGAGCACACCTCGTTCATGACTGATCAGGACACTTACTGCTACAAAGTGATGCCCTTCGGACTAAAAAACGTTGGAACAACCTATCAACGACTGGTCAATAAAATGTTTGAAAAACAGATCGGTCGCAACATAAAGGTCTACGCCGACAACATGCTCATCAAGAGCAAGGTTACCGGCGATCATATCCACGACCTGGTGGAGTCGTTTGAGGTGCTCCGCAAGAATCACATGAAGTTGAACCTAGTTAAGTGTATCTTCGGGGTAGCCTCCGGTAAATTCTTAGGTTTCATCGTTTCCCAATGGAGAATTGAGGCGAACTCAAAAAAGATTAAGGCTCTCGCAGACATGCTTCCACCGCGGATCGTAAAGGACGTCTAGCGATTCACTGGACTGCTGATAGCGCTGTCACGCTTCCTCGTGAAATCTGGCGACAAGTACCAGCCCTTCTTTAAGGCCCTAAGAGGAACAAAATCCAACGGGTTTCAATGGATGACAGACTACTAGACAGCTTTCGATAAATTGAAGCGGTATCTGGCTAGCCCATAGTTACTAGTGTCACCCAAGGGCGGAGAAGAACTGTATCTTTACTTGGCAGTCTTGCAAGCATCCCTCAGTTCTGTCTTCATACGCCAAGATTTCGACACTCAACGACCGGTCTACTACGTAAGTAAAACGTTAGCCGGCCCAGAAACCAACTACTCGCGAGTAGAAAAACTGGCCTTGGCGCTTATATTCTCTGCGTGGAAGCTAAGGCCCTACTTTCAGGCACATCGTGTAGTGGTCCTTACAAACCAACCTCTAAAAAGTATACTCCAGAAACCCGACGTTTCTAGATGGCTGGTGAAATGGGCTATCGAGTTGTATGAGTTCGATATCGAATTTCAACCCAAATCTGCCGTAAAAGCGTAGGCTCTGGCTGACTTCATTGTTAATATCACGACCCCAATTCTCGAGGAGTAGCCTGCAGAAAGTACGGAACAACTTGACAGAGTTCCAAAATGGATACTCCACGTAGACGGATTGTCTATGGACACTGGCGGTGGCGCTGGAGTGGTCCTCACGACCCTCGACGAGTTTGAGGTGAAATATTCCCTCAGGCTCGATTTTCTGGAAACCAACAACGTTGCCGAGTACGATACCCTGTTAGCCAAATTACGATTAACCAAGGAATGCTCTGCCAACCAGGTTCGGTGAAATACTCCAAACTAATTGTTAATCAGGTTAACGGAGACTTCGAGGTAAACAACCCTCACCTGGCCAAGTACTTGGCAAAGGCAAGGGTGACCGCCCAGGGTTTCGACAAATTAACCCTGGTTCATGTTCCCAGAATTGAAAACTGGAAGGCAGATCGGTTGGTTAGAGCTGTTGCAGTCAAAAATCCAGAACAGTATTTAAGGGACATAAGGGAGATCCTAAACGCTCTGAGCATAGATAAATAGGAGGCGATGCAGATTTTCGAATCAAAAAACTGGAGGACGCCCTACCTTAGTTATCTGACTGACGGATCATTGTTAGAAGACGCAGAGAAGGCTAAACGAATCAAAAAGACAGCCGGCTGGTACACCGTGGTTGACAGACGGCTATATCGCTGTAGCTACTCAACCGCATATCTCCGATGCCAAACTCCCGAAGAGGCTGACTACGTTCTGGGCAAAGTCCACCTCGGGATTTACGGATCGCACATTCGCGGAAAAAACTTAGCCTTCAAGATCATGCGGTAGGGCTACTATTGGCCCTCGATAAAAAAGGATGCACTTGAGTTTATGAAGAAGTGTGAAAGCTACCAACTTCACAATAACCATTACTGCCAACCATCCACGAACCTAAAGACACTTCAGGCCCCTTGGCCCTTCGCGCAATGGAGGCTCGATATTCTTGGGCCATTTTTCATTGCCACGGGGTAAAGGAAGTTTGTCATCATAGGCATCGACTACTTCACCAAGTGGGTCGAGGCCATCCCACTAGCGAAGACTACGGAGCACAACACTTTTGAATTCCTTCGCCAGAACATTATTTTCAGATTTAGCGTCCTGAGGTCGTCGTGACCGATAACGGGACCCAATTCTCAGAAAAACGTTTCACCAAGTATTGCATCAGCGTTGACATCAAGTTGGTCCACACTTTGGTGGCATAATCCCAAGCGAATGGGCAGGTGGAGGTCACGAATCAAACATTACTCCATGGGTTAAAAACTAAGTTGGATAACGCAGGGGGCTCCTGGGTAGACGAGCTCCCCTCAGTTCTCTGGTCTTACCGGACAACCCCGAAAGAACCAACGTGTGAGACGCCCTTCAGTCTCTGTTACGGGACCGAAGTCGTAATCTCGGTTGAAATCGGGTTTTCAAGTCTTAGGGTGGAATCGTTTGACCTATAGGGTAACCCCCAAAAAATCAAGGAGGACCTAGATTTGTTAGATGAAGCCCGCGACGCCGCCAGAATGCGGATAGCGGCCTACCAACATTGAATTGCCCGATACTACAACAAAAAGGTAAAGGCGCGACAATTCGATGTTGGAGACCTGGTCCTACGAGGCGTCGAGGCCACGGGCAAGCTGACCAGCCATAATATGCTCTCCCCTAATTATGAAGGGCCTTTCCTAATCTCCGTCGTCCTGCAAAACGGAGCATACAAACTCCGAAGCCAGGATGAAAAGTTGGTCCCTCAGACGTGGAACGCGATCCACCTCAAACGCTACTTCCAATAAAGGGCGCAGGTACGTATTTGCATTATTGTGTGTACGCATTCGCTTGCTTGTTTTAATTTGTCAAAATGAGTGTTTTTTTAGTATACTGCCTTCCCCTTCCTGTGTGCATATATGTATATATGTTTACTTTGCAGGTTATCCGACCTAGACTACCCCTAAGTCGGAAGGGTCTTCACCCTCTCGTTAATAAACCATAGTCATTCAGGCGGTCCATAAGTGGTCAAACATGAACCTCGGTCATCCGAGCGACCCATTAGCGGTCGTATTTAAACCCTGGTCATCCAGGTAGCCCATGAGTGGTCTAGTGTGAACCTCGGTCACCCGAGCGGCCCGTTGGCGATCGTATTAAACCCTGATCATCCAGGCGGCTCGTATGTGGCCGAATCTAAACGTTGATCATCCAAGTTGCCTGTTAGCGGTCAAAATCTTAGGGGGTTAGCGCAGCACACGTAACAATCTCCTCCTCAAGGAGATAGCGTGATCAGTCGACGATGGTCGAAGGGAAAAAAGTTCTTCTCTAACGCGGGCCACCCAAGTCAGCACTTGGGCAGCACCACTAGGCTTCACTCACAAGCCGCCACTACTAGGCTGGTTAACACAGCCGCCTACAAAACGCCGAAGAACTTCACTCCTTTGGCAGCACTACAATTGCCGCCAGCCAACTGAGTTGGCTGTCCTGTACAGTAGACATGCAAGCACAAAACAGTAAAAAGAAATGGACACAAAATAAAAAAATTCTCATTTTATTACTTTCAAACATATTACAAAGTACATAAATACAAATGGAAGTCCAAAAATCAACAAAAGACTAAGGGGGTGGCGGAGGCGGCACCTGACCGTCTCGCGGATCCCCCACGAGACTGTCGCGGGTCTGTGCGAACCTGTTTGACATATTCAGCAGGTCCACTAAAAAATTAGGGTCAATGAGCTGCGCGATACGCCGACACATATTGACCCCTTCCCACATCCGCGACCACATCAACTACTCAATCTCGTGATGGAAAATTAGGAGCCTCAGGCGGTTCTCCAGCTCCGTCAGCTGCCCTCCTAGCTGGCTAAGGTGCCCAGTGAGTCGCTCAGTTTCCTGCCTTAGCTGGGCAACCTTCTCCTTCAAATTGGTATTCTCAGCCTCCGTATTGGTTAGGACAGTCTGCAAGGCAGCAGCACCAGACCTATGCTATGCCCCCAAAGCCGCCAACTTCGCATCTAGCCAGGCAATCTCTGCCTCCCTGTCAAAGATCACCCGATCCCGCTGCTCCATCGCCTTGGCGATGGCAATTATCACCTTCTCCTTCTACACCAAAGAAACAAAACAAATTAGGAACTCTAAAAGGAAAAATCGTGCAGAAAGCATCACGAAAGATTATACTTCCCAGACTCTCCGCACGGGCCTCTCAGGTCTGGCCTCCAAGCGGCCTCCTCCAGTATCACATCCAGGAGTCCCTCATTGACGTCGTCTGCAGCGGCAGCAGGCTCCCCGGCGACGGCCTCCGCTGCGGCTGCTGGAGGATCAAAATCAACCATCGGCTGCTCAGCAGACATCTGCGTGGCTGGAGAGCCAACAGACGGCTCCTACGCCTCCGCCAGCGACTCACAGGCTGGCTCCAAAAAGGTCTCCGTCTATGCCGCTCGAGGAACCACCTATGGCGCGGGTTGCGCCAGGATAACGCCTTCTCCCCTAACTTCCGGTAGGTCCTCAAAAGATTTCTCCATTCCGGTGGTACTGTCGGGGCCGCTGCAAATCCCGATGGCGATGTAGTCGGTCCCCGAAGACGATGAGGAGGGCGTCTCCACCACCATCCTTTTGAGCCACGGGCCGATGAAATCGTCGTTTGTTGGACGGGGGCGGATGAGCAGGCCCCTGGACTCCTCCGAGCACATCATCATCGCCTGCGGTGGCGCACTGAGCTTCTGAATCGGGGAAAGTGGTCCCCAGTTCACCTTCTTGGCCTCTACCTTAGAGACAAAGAAATCTCTTTTGAAATCCGAAATGTGGTCTTTGACCAGTTTGGTCAACCACTCTAAGGACGCCGTCTCCGCCACAGACGGTGTCCCGGTATATACTTCCGGCACCTGACCCCAATCCTTTGCAATGGGCCAGGTCTCCGCCACACTCACAAAGAAGAAGCGGTTCTTCCAATTCTTCAGTGAGTCGTAGATGGCCGTGTTTATCTTCAGGCCACTACAGGGAACGGGGAAGATCCACTCACCTCCCTGATTTATCTTAAATAGTCCCTTCACCATGGACATTGTCAATCTCTTAGAATATTTGCGAAGGAAGATGCAAAGAGTACAAATGTACCGTATGACGTTAGCGTGGAGTTGGGCGACAGGGACTCGTAGAGCTTGAAAGATCGACTGCAAATCGTTCGGAAGAGGAAGACGGAGACCGCTCATTAGGTGGGCCTCATACACCGTCATGTGCCCTACCGGTGGTGAGAAGGCCCTGTCATCCTTGTCCGGAACCCTCCACGCAATATCCTTCCGGATGTTGAACTCAACACACAGCGCCTTCACATCACTCTCTCGAAGAACAGAAGAGATGTCGGCAACAGATGTTGAAGCCATGGCTAACAGAGGAACTAGAGATTTCTTTGGGAACGAAAATGGGTTGAAGACAAAGAAGACAAAGTAGGAGACGTGAGAAAACACTCAGAGCAAGAAGGGAAACTTAAACGGCAAGGTGTGAAACGCCTTAAACCTCCTCGAGAAGGCACACCATCATTCCTGCCACGTGTCACATCCCTAATGGGCCCCTTATAAAGCAGATCTTCTGACGCATTAATGGCCTGAATAGTGGTCCAACCAAGAGAAGACACATATCCGCTTTTGGCCTAGCAAGCTGGCTAATGGCCACGCGTCAATCAGGGCTCATAGAAAGCTTTCTGGATTCTGGTAAAAGACGGCCAACAGATCAGGTCAATTTTCTTCTTCAGATTTGACCAAAGACGGTCAACAGATTCGGTCAATTTTCTTCTTCGGATCAGACCAAAGACGGTCGACAGATCCGGTCAATTTTTTTCTCCGGATCAGACCAAAGACGGTCAACAGATTCGGTTAATTTTCTTCTCTGGATCTGACCAAAGACGGTCAACGGATCCGGTCAATTTTTTTCTCCGAATCTGACCAAAGACGGTCAACAGATCCGGTCAATTTTTCTCTCCGCTTTTCATAGAGTCCTCTGAAATTCTCAGGCAATGAAGGACAGTAAGGGGCATCCCATCATGAACATGCCGGAGGCCAGAATTTCAGCCACCGGCATGGGGGGCTAGTGATAGGTATACCATAGCTCGACTGGCCCAACGGTCAAAGAAGCCCCAAATAGCCTGTTGGACAGTCAACTCCAATGTTAGCCCAACAGGAAGTGAAGGCCCAAATCCTGAAAGGCCCAAACGCTCTCTCAACGGTTAACTCCAACGTTGACCATCGAGACGCAAGCAGGCGGCCAATTCACGTACAAAACAGTCAACTCGAGCGTTGACCGAAATCACTATAGCAGTAGGCTGAAAATAAAAGGGTTTTTTACGGGCCTAGCCCACTGGAGCCCACGATCCAATAGGCGACCAATAACAGCTTTTTCAGCACCTTCTACGAATTCAACCAGCACCCAAAAAGGATATTGACAAAATCAACGCCTTTTCCATAAGGAAGGCGCCAGATTTTACCAATCTCCTACCAACTGAGGCTCTCCAACGGTAGAATGCATGGGAGGAAGGTGAGTAACTTGGAAAGCCGCTGACCGCTAGATAAGGAAAGGATCTCAGCCAATTTAGCAACTTGCACCTCCCTGTAAAAAGAAAGCCATCTAGAATAACGTCGGGGATCATACCTTTCAACCAAGAAAGATCACCCTATCATCCCTTAAGTAAACCCTAGAATTCTCATTCAGGGCACGCAAGCTTTTACTAACACAACGCCCACAATGACAACCGAGACTGACATCCAATTCCCTACTCTATGTTGATACTCAAAAAATCCAAGGCATACATCATGCTTCTGACTGCCGTTTATGGCCTCCCCACCATCCAGATTCAAGAAGACGGATTTGCTTCTCTTTCATCTGGATATCCACACACTCTTGCACTCTCTCCTTTTACTTCTCAATTCCAGTAACCTTCTCTGATTTTGAAGGCTGCTTACTGACTTGAGCGTCGGAATATTTTTGGTGGGATAAATTTTCACCGACTTACTGACCTCTTGTTCGTTTTATTGGTGCGCAGGATCCTAACTCAGGGAACAGAGCCAAAACCAGGACGAGCGGATCAACCCGAATCTGTTCGAAATTCGAATCCAAAGACGCATCACTAAAAGAAAAAATAAAGTTAATATATGATTAACTTTTTAATTCGTAC
>JAODPA010066398.1:0-10923 GCA_025585075.1 Nepenthes mirabilis | reverse complement strand
GAATAAAATTTAAATTAACCAAATAAAATTTTTTACACTGATTCGAATATGAATAATTCAAATATAATAAATCAACAAATCCAAAATAGGTATGACATTCAGGACCATTAGCGGATACAAAACTCGAGCTAATTGACCGTGAGCAATCACAAAATAAATAATATGTATGAACCTACTCACACCAAATCAATCTATAATAAATATATTAACTAAACATCCAATACAGATACTGTGAGGCTGTATAAATATTCATACTGAAAAATATAATTTTCAACATTGCAAATTATAAATAGAATAACTATTGAATTTCCAAATTAAACTCAAACGAATCCAAATACATATTCAGTAATATAATTGATGCGCCCTGGATCCAAGTTTCGAACATATTTAGGTCAAGTAGTCTGTCTGACTCCGTTCACCGAGTCTCGGATCCTGTACACCACAACTTCAAATAAGAGGTTAGGTAACGGTGGGATGTGATCTCACTAAAAATATTCCAACGTTTAAGTCAGTAAACAACCTTCAAAGAATAGAAAGCGGATGTAAAGAATGCAGTATGAATGCGAGGTGAGTGTTTGCAAATGTGGAAATGCTCTAGTAGATTGAGAGGCTTTTGGTGCTCGTGAGGAGTAGGATTTCTAAGTACTGAGTTCGCTGAAAACTAATAGCAGAGAGAGAACGTTGGGATCTTTGTAGTGGCTTTAGGGCTTTTGTGCGTAAGAGAAGGCGTTAAGAGACGGTTCGCATTTGAAGGAAACTTCCATGACCTTTTATAACCATGACCCTAGGCTGTCTTCCTTGTGTAGAGGAGTTTGATACTCGCACTCTACTGGGGATTGTTGCCTTTTCTGGCATGAGTACATTTCTAGTTGTAACGGTCAATGGCTGATTCCCTTATTTCTGCGTTCTGTAATAGTGAAGCCTTTCTAGTGCCTTCCTTTCTGGATGTATATTGATTATGAAGGTGACCATTACAGTGAAACTTGCCTTTTTTGGAGATGAGTAAAATTAGGACAAATGACCGTTGTGACTCGAGGACGGACACGTGGACCAATTTGGGTTAGGGCCGTGCGAGTCCTGGTCTTCAGCTGGTCTATTGGCCGCTTTTTCGGTCAATGGAAGCGTTGACCTTCCAAAACTCAAAATTGGCTATATTGATCTTGGGTTTC
The DNA here is from genome assembly GCA_025585075.1 of Nepenthes mirabilis. Classification (NCBI taxonomy): domain Eukaryota; kingdom Viridiplantae; phylum Streptophyta; class Magnoliopsida; order Caryophyllales; family Nepenthaceae; genus Nepenthes; species Nepenthes mirabilis. Next base: position 9,754 of record JAODPA010066398.1, on the reverse strand, counting down.
TACTGTTCCATTTGCTTTTCGTCCAGTCAATGGCAGCGTTGACCGTCCGAGCAAAAATGGGCCGCAAAGAACTTGAATCGTTTTCTCCTTTATGGGCCAACCTGTTACTGGTGTCCTCATCACTAGCCCCCCATGTCGGAGGCTGGAGTCCGCTGGCAGTCTGGGACTTTGGCCTCCAACATGTTCGACATTGGACGCATCTGGCTGGGTAACCTGTTTGAAACAGTTTGGTGAGGAAACTAACAATGGCTCTTAGTCTGCTGGTTGCGTAGTTTGCAACTATTGACCGTAAAGTCATGATTCGGAGAACAAAGTTGTGTGAAGCGTTGATCGGATTCGTTGACCGGATTCGTTGACCGTCCTGGTAAAAATCTGGATAACTAGTGGGAATTGGATTGATGCACCATCATTCCACCGGATTGTCAGTCGAAAAGTTTGCTATGCGTCAATATGCAGTGAATTTACAATATTGATAATTAATTTACGAGAAGATCTGATTCGACTACGTCCTTTTCGAAAGCGACATGTGTTAGCAATGATGAGTGCACCTTTTCGATGCGTTGCTCTTCTCCGATGATTGCATGTCTTTATATAATTAGTATGTCCATTTCAAAATTTTCACGCTTTCCTTCTAAAAAATTTCTGAGCCTTCGTCTTCCTACTTGCTGCTATTTCCATGGCTCCCTTTGTTCTCAAGTTCACTTTTGTGATTACTCCCGATGAGGTGAAAGAGTTATAGTTCGAGTACAACATTCCACAAAAGATTGTATTCGGGATGCTCAGTGAGCATGACAGGGCCTGCTTCCCTCCTAGGGATCACATTACTGCTTACGAGGCCCACTCAAGGAGTGGTTCACGTCTTCCTGTTCGTGAGGAGTTGCTGGCCAATTTTACAGTGCTCAGAGTCCCTATTGAATGGTTGTATGCTAATGCCATGGGTTATCTCTATTTGTTGTGCATCTTCCTCCGCCACCATTCACGGTTGCTAACAGTGAAGGCAGTTAGGGTGATGTTTAGATTCATCCAGAGTGGGGATTGGATTTTCTTGTTCCCTAGAGAGTTCTGTATCAATGATACCATCTACGACTCCTTGAAGAACTTGAAGGCCCGATTATTCTTTGTTCATGTTGACAATTCATGGCCCTTATCCAGAGATTGGGGCAAGGTTCCCGGTACTCTAATTGGTACGCCCAAGAAAGAGGAGGTGGCTATCGTGGAGCCTCTATTGCGGTTGATGAATGATCATCTCTCTGAGTTTAGGAGACATTACTTGGTTTCCCATAAATAAGCCAAGAGGGCTCGTTGGGGACCGCCATCTCTAGTCCAAAAGATGAGATTCCCATCGTTGGAGGCCTCCCAGTGCAGGAGGAAGGCCGGTGCCATTGCCATTAATTCTGTAGGTTCACTTTCCACCGGAGATGCTCCCAGACTTCCAAGGCAAAAGAGGGTTGCAACGATAGAGCTTTCTTCTTCATCATCCACAGAGTCAGACTATATCCTGGCCAGTCGACTTGCTGGAATTGGAGTGAGCTCCGGAGTAGAAGCTATTGTGGAGGCATACGAGGCCATACTGCACGTTGTTACAAGTGGCATTGTTATTACATTGCCGCAGCCGGAGGACTTGGCAGTGCAGCTGGAGCTGCCTGTGGAACTACTAGCTGAGCTGGTTGCTGAGTTGCAAGCTGAGCAAGAAGAGCCAGCCATGGAGCCTTCTGTGGCGCCTTATGAGCTAGCCGTCGGAGAGTTTCTTGAGGCTGTCGACATCAGTGCTGAGTTGGTGGAGGAAATTGTTGCTGAGGCTTCAGCGAAGCTTGCTCAAGAGGCTGTTGCTTCTAGTCTTCCATGATCATGCCCAAGGTCACGGAGCAAACCAGTGAGGAGGCAGCGCGCAAAGTTTGGCTGGTAACTTTTCGAAACTTCTCCTCTTTTCTTCATCTGCTGCTGTTGCTTAACTCTTTTGGTTTCTTGCGGGAGGAAAAGATTATGGGTGCAGTGAGGAAGGGGCTGCGTCAACAGGACATGGTGATCTTGGACTGTGAAGAAGAGATCGCTTGGTTTGAGGAGAAAATGAACCTGATGATGGCCCAGCACCAGGAGGAGAAGGCCACTCTCTAGTCGGAGTTGAATAAACTGACAGCAAAAAATGCTAGACTGGAAGAGGAAGCTACCCTGTCGGTGGGGCATACTAATGAGCTCCTAAGAAAGATAGCTTCGTTAGAGAACAAGCTATTTACTTGCATTCATGCAGATGAGGTTTTTCAGATGTTGTGGGCACGACTATGGGAAGGTATCAACATCAGTCGCCGCATAACACAGCTGGTGAACCCCAATTTTTCCATCGGTGTCCTTGATGTAGCCAAGCACACTGCCAGGCGACATGAGAGCCCCATAGACCAGTTTCGGAGTGCACAGGAGCCTCTCCTGCCTCCTCTTGGGAGCTCTACTCCTCAGTAGAGATTTTGTACCCTTGCTCTTTTGTTTTCGAATGTAACTGTAAATATAGTTATTATCAATAAAACAACTATTTTACTGATGTGCCATGTTTCACGACTTTGCTTTCATTAGCTATCCCTTTAATTAGTTGTCCTTTGTATTAGCCAACCGGTTTGGTGTATCTTGTACAAGTTGGCTGCCCGTCTCGCAAGATTGGAGACATTTGTTGTGTTCTCAGATAGACTTAAGTCCTCGAGGACACATCAGGGTGAATTCTGATGTCATATCAATCCTGTTTTATACTCGAGTGTGAGTTGAGGCTTGGGTGGCGCTGCCCACGTATGATCTCGGGCAGCCAGCTTTTGGACAGAGCACTTTGCTCTTACCCTGTTGACCGTCGTAGACTGATCACGTTATCTCCTACTGGAGGGGGTTGTCACGTGTACTGTTTAAGCCCACTAAGGTTTAGGATTAGACCGCGAACGGGTCACTTGGATGACCAAGGTTTAATTCGATCGCTTATGGGCCGCCTGGTTGACCAAGGTTTAATTTGACCGCTTATGGGTCATTTGGATGACTAGGGTTTAACTCGACTACTCACAAGCCGCTTGGATGATCAAGGTTCAATTTGACCACCTATGGGCCGCTTGAATTACTAGGGTTTAATTATGAGTGGGTAAAAATCTATTTGACTTATGAGCAATTTAGGTCGTTTATTCTGTACAACCTATAAACAAGCATTCATATAAAAAATAAAAAGAAAGAAAAGAGACACAATGCAAATGAAAAAGAAATTTTCTTTTATTAATTATAACAAATGTTACAAGCATGCTCTTGCCATACAGATGACCTACCTAGGTCTTCACTGGAAGTAACGCTTTAGGTGGACTGCTTCCACGTCTGCGCGACCATCTTGTCGTTTTGAGTTTGGAATTTATATGCTCCATTCCTCAGAACGGTTGAGACTAGAAATGGGCCTTCCCAATTTAGATAAAGCTTGTCCTAGTTGGTTGTATTGCTTGTAACCTTTATGTTTTACAGGATCAGGTTTCCAACTTCGAATTACTATGCTTTCACTTTCTTATTGTAATAGCGGGCGACTCGTTACTAATAGGCTATCGTCCGCATCCTGGCTGCGTTGCGAGCTTCATCCAACAAGTTTAGGTGTTACCTGATCTTCTGAGACTTACTAAGTGGATCGAAGGTTTCGACCATAAGACTTGGATGTTTGACCTCAATCGGAATTACCACTTCAGTCCTGTAGTAGAGGCTGAAGGATGTCTTGCAAGTTAGTTTTTTTTGGAATTGTCCAATATAACCATAGGACGGAGGACAGCTCATTGACCCAAGAGCACCTTGCGTCCACCAACTTGATCTTTAGACCGTGGAGTAGCGTACGGATAGTGATCTCCACCTGTCCATTTGTCTGTAGGTATGCTATAGAAATATGGACCAATCTGATGCTTAGACTGGTGTAATACTTAGTGAAGCGCTTCCTTGAAAATTGGGTTTCGTTGTTGGTCATGATGACCTTAGGAATGCCAAATCTATTCATTATACTTTGACGGATGAATTCTAAGGCATTGTGCTCAGTGATATTAGCCAGCGGGACAGCTTCCACCGATTTGGTGAAATAGTCAATACCCGTGATGACGAACTTCTTTTGTCTAGTCGTGATAGAAAACCAGCCGAGAATATCGAGCCCTTATTGCGCAAATGGCCAAGGAGTTTGGGGAGATTTCAACTTTGCGGGTGGTTAGTGGTAAAGATTACCATAGAGTTGACGATTCTCACACTTCTTCATGAACTCCAGGGCGTCCTTCTTTATTGTTGGCCAGTAATATTCCTGGCACATGACTTTGAACACTAAATTCTTACCGTCAATACGTGATCCGCATATTCCTATGTGAACCTCATTCAAGGCGTAGTCGGCCTCCTCAAGAGTAAGACACTGGAGGTATGGTGTCGAGTATCCATGACGATATAATCGTCCATCGACTATGGTATACCAACTAGCCGTCTTCTTGATTTGCTTGACTTTGTCTACATTATCTGGCAGTGTTCTGTCTGCCAGATACCACCAATAAGATGTCATCCGGTGTTCCATCCACATTGCTTCCTATTCCTCTGTGCCGGGAGTGCTCAAAATTTTTCTCATATCCCTCGAGTAAGAGAGGGTTGCATGCCTCGAAACTCCTGTTAATCTAGTTAATGATCGACTTTGAGTTACTGTAGATGGTTAGCCACCTAGTTGAGCACTCTTTGGTTAGCGTAATCCAGCTAACAGGGTTTCGTACTCGGTAACGTTGTTTGTGATCAAAAAATCGAGTTTAAAGGAATACTTCACCTCAAATCCATCTGGGGTCCTTAGGACCACTCCAGCACTACTATTTGAGTTTGTAGACGAATTGTCCATGTTAAGAACCCATTTTGGCTCTTCCAAGTGGTGATTTGTGTCCTCAATGGATGCTCAACGATGATTGGGGTCGTGATCTCGATGATAAAATCGGCCAGAGCTTGCCCTTTGATGACTAGTTTAGACCGAAACTCAATGTCAAACTCTCCCAACTCGATGGCCCACTTAACCAGCCGTCCAGAAACGTCAAATTTTTGGAGGATATTCTTCAGTGGCTGGTCAGTCAGAACGACCACGCAATGAGCTTGGAAATAGGATCTCAACTTATAGGTTGAGAAGACAATTGCCAAAGCAAGTTTCTCAGTGCGCGGGTAGTGTGTTTCTGCGCCAGTCAATGTCTTGCTTACATAGTAGACCTGCCATTGAGAGTCAGAGTCCTGACGTATGAGGACGGAGTTGAGAGCCATGTCTGATATTGCTAACTAGAGGTATAGCTCTTTTCCGTCCCTGGGTGACGTCAGCAACAGTTGACTGGCCAAGTACTATTTCAGTTACCTGGCACTCCACAGTCCACTGGAAACTGTTTGCTTTAATCCCCCTCAAAGCCTTGAAGAATGGATAATACTTGTCCCCCAACTTTGCCAAGAAGCGGTACAGTACTGCCAGTCGTCTGGTTAGCTTTTGGATATATTTGACGCTTTGTGGTGGAGACATGTCCGTGAGGGCCTTGATCTTCTCTAGATTTTTTTGGATTCTCACTGAGAAATGATAAAACCCAAAAACTTCCCTGATAACACTTCAAAGATGCACTTTGAAATATTCAACTTCATTTGGTTTGTGCGGAGTACCTCAAAGGATTCAGTAAAATCGCGAATATGGTCGCAGGTGGTCCTACTCTTGATGAGCATGTCGTTGACGTACACCTCAATATTGCGGTCGGTCTGCTTCTCAAAAATCTTGTACTCGAGCCTTTGATAAGTGGTACTTACGTTCTTTAGACTGAAAGGCATGACCCTGTAACAGTAGGTGCCTTGGTCGGTCATAAACGAGGTATGCTTATCGTCCTCTGAGCTCATCCGAATTTGGTTGTAATCTGAGTATGCGTCCATGAAGTTGAGCAACTCAAGTCCAAAAGTCGAGTCCACCAACAAGTCGATCCTGGGTAAAGAAAAATTGTCTTTTGGGCAGGCTTTGTTGACGTCAATAAAGTCAATGCACATTCGTCATTTCTCGTGACTTTTTTACCAAGATAACATTGGAGAGCCAATTCGGGTATTAAACTTCTTTGATAAAGCCGGTATTCAGCAGCTTCTTCACCTCTTCCCGGATGACTATGAGTTTCTCTACAGAGTGGTTCCTCCGCTTCTGCCTGATGGGTTTACGGTTGGGATTGAGGTGCAACTTGTGGATCATTTTTTCGGGCAAAATTCCAAGCATGTTAGTGGGAGTCCACATGAAGATATCAGCGTTGTCTCAGGAACGCTATCAGCTCGCCACACAGTGGTTTGGCGAGTGAGACCCCAATCTGCACAGATCTCTTTGGGTACTCCGAATTTAGTGGCACTAGATCAGTAGTATAGCCAGACTGCACCTACTACAAGGTTATTTTGTCTCGGTGGTCTGGTTCTCCTGCAGTCCTTATGTCGCCGCTTGGAGTAATCTGGGATATGTAACGTGTCCGCCCTGTGATTTGGTCACCCAGCACTTCATTAATACCGTATGTTATTTGAAACTTTATTTTTAAATGCGGTATAGAAGTGACAACTCTGAACGCTGCTAGGTACTACCGACCTAGGATAGCGTTGTACACAGAGGGTAGGTCTACGATTAAGGAGGTGAGTGTATGACTCGTCGTTCTTGGGTACGTGCCTAGGGTGACCTTCAACTATATCGTTCCTTGGATGACCACAAGCTCATTGTCTAGGCCATAGAGCGGGCCTTCGATAGGCTTCAGTTGCCTCTTTTTAAATTCAAGTTTAAAAAAAGTATCGAGATAGAACAAGTCCTTTGAACTTCCATTATCAATAAAAATTTATTTTAGTTGATAGTCTACGGTATCGTTTGAAACGAATGCAGATACAATAAGGTGATCAGCGTGTGAGAAAATTACGCAATTCATGTCACTATCACTAAAGTTAATGACATTCTCTTCTACTCGCTGCTTCTTCCGCCCAACTTGTTGCTCATTGTATTCTGCGCGGGTTTTGACTGATCGGATTGTAATCATGTTAACCACTCTGGCCGCTACCCGATTCCGTGGCTGGGATGGCTCTGGTCTTTCCCCGCTTGAGGTGCCGAAACTTTGTCTAGGGTTCCTGAAGAACTTGGTGAGGTGGCCCCTCTAAATGAGCTCCTCAATCTCTCATTAAAGCGTCTTGCAATCTTCCTTGGTGTGCCTGAGAGATCGATGGAAATTGCAATATTTAGTTAGATTTTCTCCCTCCGCGTTCTTCAATGGTTTGGGCCACTTGAGGAACTTCTTCTCACGAATCTACATGAGGACATTGCACCATGTATTAGTCTGGGGAGTAAGGTTGATCGGCCTGTACTTCTTACGGTCCAATGATCTGATCCTGTGGTGCTTCCTGAGGAGATTGTCGTCGTCACCATTCTGCCTCTTTTCCTCGGCCGAAAAAGAGTGAGGTTAATTGGTCTTCTCAGGACGTCTTGCCTCGTTAGCTTTCTTGACGATTGCATAAGCCCAAGTAATAGACTCTACCTTTTGGAAGGTCTACGAATTCTTGTGCGCCAGGTGCCTGAGGAAATTTCCGTGAGTTAATGCGGAGATGAAATCGCCAAGTTTCATCTCCTCGGTGAGCTTGGAAATCCTTCTGGCCTCCATTGCAAAGCGATCTAAAAACTTTATTGGATGCTCTCCCTGTCTCTACTTGATGTGGGAGAGATACCACGGATGCTTTTCCTCCCGGCGGATGGAAGCTTACTGAGCCAGGAAGAGATTAGTGAGGCCACAGAAGCTCTGGATCGAGTCTGATGGGAGCTGGTGGAACTATATGCGAGCGTCTCCCTTTAAGGTAAGAAGAAAGCAATGGCACATTGCTACATCCTCTAAGCCCTGAAGACTCAGATGGGTGCGGAAGTGATCCAGGTGAACTATGGGATCAGTGCTCCCATCATAAGAGTCCGATGTTGGCATCTTAAATTTTGCCGGCAATGGATGGTCCAAGATCTCAACCGTGAAGGGAGATCTGTCTAGATCGGCGGCGTGTTCATCGTCATTGTTGAACACTTGGTTCCACATTTTTTTAACTTTTACCTCCACTGAAAAGGCGTTCCCAAATCTCTTAGAGTTGCGATAAGACTTCAACTCCGTCCTTTCAGCAGTGTGGTGTGTAACTGGCTAGCTGCTGCCACTGGTGGATCAGACAATCTTGGAGGCTCCCTCTTGAGTCTAAGGCCTAAGCTCCTCTAGATGGTTTCGGGGATTCCTCATTTCTTTGCTCTCATCTGGAGTTCCATGGCCCAAGCGTCTTTCGAGTCTTGAATGGCTCTAGGAGTTGGAGGCCTTTGGAGCTTGAGAGTTACCCGGCCTTGTTACCTTCTTAATTGGCTTCTGCTTCCTATGGTCTCCTCCCCTGGAGGCCGGAGCAGGAACCGCGGAAGGCGAAGCCCCCTACTTGTCTTGGCGGGTGCAAATTATTTGGAGTATTCTGTTTATATTGCTCATTTGCTCCGCCATGGTTTGAAAGAATGATGCAGGTGCTCCTCCGATCAGGTTACCAGTTGAGTGGTCTTGGTCATGGGAGGCAGTATCTCTAGCGAGAACGCTAGCTTGGGCTATGGTATTCACCATTCTGATTATTAGTATTAACTTTGAAGATGAAAGTGGTTGGTTTTTTGTTACCTTCCCACAAACGGCGTCAATGATGTGTCTTGGATCCAAATTTTAAATAGATTTAGGTTAAGTAGTCCGGCTCTATCCACTGAGTCTTGAATCCTACACATTATAATCTTATCAAAAATATTCCGACGATCAAGTCAATAAGCAGCCTTTAAAGAGTAGAAGGTGGATGTAAAGAATGCAGTATGCGAGGTGAGTGTTTATGAATGTGGGAATGCTCTTGTAGATAGAGAGGCTTTTGGTGCTCATGAGGAGTAGGATCTCTAAGTACTGAGTTCATTGGAAACTAGTAGCAGAGAGAGAGTGTTGGGATTTTTGTAGTGGCTTTAGGGCTTTTGTGCGTACAAGAAGGCATTAAGAGACGACGTGCCTTTGAAGGGAGCTTCTATGGAATTTTATAGTCATGGTCCTAGGCTGCCTTCCTTATTCAGAGGAGCTTGATACCCGCGTTCTATTGGGAATCGTTACCTTTTCTGGTATGAGCCCCTTTCTGGCTATAATGGTCAAGAGTTGATTCCCTTGTTTCTGTGTTCTATAATCGTTAGGATTTTCAACAGACAGTGCACGGATTTTAGCACCTTTCTCTTGGGATGTGCATTGATTCCGAAGGTGACTGTTATAGTGAAATTTGCATTCTTCGGAGATGAGTGAAATTAGTGTAGATAACCATTGTGACTCGAGGATGTACACGTGGACCAATTTGGGCTTGGGCTGCATGAGTATTGGTCATCAGCCGGTCTACTGGCCGCTTTTTCGGTCAACGGAAGTGTTGACCTTCCTGGACTCAAAATGGGTTGTTCTGATCTTGGACCTCTACCGGTCCACTTTCTCTTTGTCCAATCAATGACAGTGTTAACCGTTTAAGAAGAATTAGCCGCTAAGGACTTGGGTCATTTTCTTCTTTATGGCCCAGTCCGTTACTAGCATCCTCATTAATAATAATAACAAATGCCTTTGATCTTTAACCTCCTACAAATATGACTCTAAAACTATATAATAATAATAATAATACATGTCTACAAAACAGATAGATGGATGAAAAATAATAAAGCATGTGTAAAAATTTAATCTATCAAATAATTTGAATATGTTAAATGTCTAAATAT
>JAODPA010066397.1:0-10923 GCA_025585075.1 Nepenthes mirabilis | reverse complement strand
GGTGCCTCCCCTACTTCCTCTGAGTGCTTTCCTGGCCTTGGTGCTGATCCCACCCCGGTGGATAGCGCTTCGGCGGTTTCCATCGGGCGGAGTGCTCCTCGTGACCGCCCCAGTCCACTCGGTGAACTACCGACGGCTCCTGACCGTGGGGATCTGATGTAGGTCACGTTCCCCAAGCTCATATGGGGGCATGACAAGGGACCTCCGGGACCTCGCATTGTCATCTTTCTTGGTCTTTCTCATAGCATTATAGTTGCAGATTTTATACTTTGTAAGAAAGAATTGATTAATAAAAGAAGTAGCCATTTTTGTCTTCATTTTCTTCTTTCCTTTGTGCGTGCTTCTCTTTTCTTTGCTGGGTGTTTTCTCTTGGTGGCTTGCCTTTGGCTCTGTGGAAGCAGAGGGGTCACTGTTGGCGGTCACGTCTCCTAGTGTGACTGATGCATTCAATGCCTGCGTGTTCAGGGGACGTTGCGTCGTGAAGTCTTGCCTGCGAAACGTGCGAGGATTTACGGGCCTCCCACATGGAAGGTCCCCGTTGGTTGAGCTTTGGCACCTTCCGTCCTTTCAGTGCTATTGTTTTCCTAGAAGAAAATTTGTCTATTTAAACACTCCACTTTGCTCTAGATCCTTGCACTTCTTTGCTCCTGCGTGTTTTCCAGTTGCTTGCTTTCTCCGCGTGCACTTTTTCATTGTGAAGTTGATGGAGAATTCCTCTACTGATTCGGAGCGTTCTTCCTATGGGTCTGAGTTTGGCTCTCACGCTCCCCGGGCTTCGAGAGCTGACACTCCGGGAGGGGCTCTCTCCGAAGCCACAATCGTGGGTCCTTCTCAGTTTCCGAGCGTGCCTCCGGGTTTCGAGAGGGTCGAAGCCCGCGCAGGGGCGGCAGCAGTTGAGGTGGAGTGGTTGAGGGCTCGCGTGGCACATCTGGAGGGCGTGTGGGCTGAGTTGGAGGTCAGGGCCACGCACCTCGTCGGTGCCAATGTGACGGCTCAGGCCCGCATACTGGTCCTCGAAGGGGAGATCGAGCAGTTGAGGCAACAACATGGGGCTGAGGTTGCTAGGCTGCGGACAGAGCTGAGGACGAGGCTCCGGTCGGAAGGTGTAAGTCCTGCTCTGGAGAGGAGTTACCGCGATGCTATCAGGCTTTGTTGGAGGCTGGCCTCGCTGGAGGATTCTAACTTCCGAGTCGGTGTTCTGGATCTGCGTAACTCCCACGCCCGAACGCGTGGGCAGTTGGTGGATTACCACGCCCCAAGCTCCTCCACAAGCCATTGGGAACGTTAGCTGATGGCCACCATTACCGTTGCTTCTTTTTTATATACATAGCCGTTGTAATGGGGCTTGTTGCTACAATAAAATTTGTTATTTTATCGCACTGTTTCATCTTCTGAACTTCTCGTTTCTCGATTGGTTCCTTCCGTTCTGCGTTACCGTGCGCCCCTTTAGGGGCTTCACTATCGTGAGCCCTCATTTAATGCTGAGGCGCCAGTGTGGATTCCTGTCAAACGGCTGAGGTGACGCGCTTGTCAGCCTGGCGTTTGGCCATGATTGCGGATGATTTCGGATCCTGCGAAGCGCTGCGAAGCTGGCACGTGTCCCAGTCACCCTTGGTGGGCGTCGCTTAGGCTTCCCGTCTGTTGGCCTTCCATTGCCTATTTAAATCAGTCAGGATGGCTTACTCCTCCTGCTGAGATTTTTCCTGTAGCAAGCTTGCACTGAGAGAGAGAGACAAGGCAAAAAAGAGAGAAAGTTCTTCTTCTTCCCGGGCCCCCAGGACGAGCCGCCACGGTGTCCATAACACCAAATCTGTCTTGACTGCGGGCTCCATTGCTGCCCTCATAGTTGACTACGGCCTTCCCAACGGTTGGAGTTATTGTGCTCCTGGTGCGCTAGACAGAGCTAGCGCCCCCCAGCAGGCTACATCACAGTGTATGAGCACCACCTGAAGGGGGGCTTCGTTATCCTACGCCCTGCACGCTATATGCGTTGGTGGATGCGCTGAGAGTTCCGGTGGCGAGGCTTCATCCCAACGCTTTGAGTTACTTGGTGTCTCTGTGCATATTTGCCCAACTCCACGGTGGTTCTTTTGACGCCAAGGCAGCAAGGCTGATCTTTCGGTTCACGGAGTCGGAGGATTGGGTGTCGATGTCGCCGAAGGCGGGTTTCCGCTTTCGCGGGACCAACCCTGATTCGGTGAAAGGCTAAAAAGATCGCTTCTTCTTCTTGCAAGAGCCTTCCGACTCTGAGCTCTCACGCGTGTGGGGCCCGATTTCGGAGTTCTTTCAGGAGAAGCTGCCGGCTGATGACGCTGTAAAAGCGGCGGAGTTGATTTCGGCCATTAAATCTGAGGAGGCAAAGTTCTCCATCCAAGGTTACTTTTTGACGTCCATCACGTTCGAGGCCTCCAAGTGGGGGCCCCCGTCTGGGTGAAAAATCGCTGGCCTTGGTAAAAGAGAACCTGGGAATACAGCTGCTCCTTGATCGTTCGGGGAAGACGAGGAGAAGAGTTGCTCGTTGTTGGAGTCGTCATCAGATGACGAAGAGGAGGAGGCTCCCCTAAAGAGGTTGAGGGAGGCTAGAGGGACTTCAACACGGAGGTCCCAAAGACAAGTCGCCAGTTCTTCAGTTGTGATTGGAAGTCCGGCTCCGAAGGTGGCTACAAGTGTGGGTCACCAGGGGGAGACCGCCGTGCCATCGTCGACTTTGGCCTCGGGACTAGCCGTTCTCGAAGTCTGCGAGGTGGAGTCTCAACCTGCAGGGGATCCCCCCACTGTCCCATTGTAGAGACGTTCATGGACACTGCTCCAGAAGTGACTAATGATGTTGTGGATCTTGATGACCCAGAAAGGCTGTGCTTGGCAGCGCCTGCGTTGACATCGGAGGCCAGGGGCCTGTGGGATCAACTGTGATCTTTGTGGAGCCCATTTCGGAGTACAGGATCCCCGAAGGTGTGGCTTCGCCGTTGGAGGAGGGAGTCACACTTGCTGCCGATCCGGTCGAAGCTAGGATGGGGCAGCCGGGACGTCCTCGGGGCTGGAGCCTCCGAGCGCTCCTACGGCTGCCACCCTTCCAACCAGCTCGCCTCCAGCGAGCGAGGGAAAGGAGCCTCAGGAAGGGGCTTCGCTAGGTGATGTTGCATGCTCTTCGAGCGCTACTCCCGCTCAAGTACAGCGTTTTTGATCTAACTTTTGCCTGCTGTCATATGTCTTGGGAATTCTTCTAATGTCGCTTCTCATGTAGGCTTCTGGAGATGCCGATCCTTTCGACGAGTTGACCGCCCTCTTCCACGGGGGCTTGCAGCAGGTCATCCCTCGCGTAAGGGCCCAGGTCGTCTCCCTCCGAGAGGGGAACGGACGCTTGCAATAGAAAGTTGCGCAATTGGAAGCCCTACTCGTCACCATGGAGGACGACGTCGCACGCCTAGTGAGAAACATGGTTGGTAGGTATTCTCCGTCGGAGTCGCGGCTTGCGCTGGAGACTCGGTATTGGGACGGCATCCGCCTGTGACGCAGGATTGCCTCCCTGGTAGCTCCCCCCGTTCCGGAGGGAGTCTTTCATCCGGAGAACGCTGGGGTCCGGGAGGCGTCTCGCCTGAGGAACTTTCATGTGGAGGCCGCTCCGTCCTGTCTACCTGAGTAGTCTCCATCTGTATAGGTTATTAGGCTGCCTTTTGTCATCATCCCTTGCTTCTGTATCTTACTTGTTCCTTGTAAATGAAAAGTGGCTATTTCTTCTTTCGTACTTGTTCTCTTCCGTTGTAGCATGCTGCTCGCAATCTTTGTTTAATGTGACCTGTGGGGTCACAAATTGTCCTTGAATGCTAAGCTCGCCGAGCTATTGTCGCTAAGGCCCTATCCAGGTACCTTCTTGCGTGGTGCTCGTCCTTTGTCAGAGGATGTCATCGCGGCTCACGCGTTTAATGGGAAGCTCGATTGGGTAGGGCGGACGTCGACGCAAGCCCCGTGGAGCCACAGCAAGGGTCAGCCGGGTTGTCAGGCGACGGCAACCGGACTCCGGGGTCTAGGCCTTGGTCGCGTATGATTGCGGGAGGTGAGTGGCCACTGCTCAAGGCATTGTAATCATCAAGTTTAAGGTCCTAACCCATGACCATTGTAGACTGAGGGTGCTCTCTTCTGTAGAAGAAGGTCGCCGCACGCCTGCGATACTTGCCCCCTAAGGTTTTCTTGGCCGTGGATTGGGGACTTCAAAAGCCCCCATGCCTAATGTCTTGACCGCCTGGGTCGTTGGCGCAAAGCCTGCCTGGCGGACCGCTTGGGTCCTTTTGACAAGGTGTCAAAGCCTGCGGGTGGCTGCTTCCGGGCCGTCTGGCATGGAGCTGAAGCGCAGGGGGCCGCTTGGCACGGAGCCAAGATGTCTAGGGCCGTCCCCGGGCCATGTGGCATGGAGACGAGGTCCTGGGACGATTGCTTTCAGACTGCCTGGCGCGGGGCCAATGACTTATTTTACGGACGGACATTTGTCCCCCGACTTAGGGGCAGTCTAGGTCGCATGATTTAAAAATGACATGCATGCCAACAATTCACACAAATGGAGATGCAAAATAATAGAAAAAGCAACTTTCATTAACAAAAGGCATCACACGTGTTCAAGCACTCATCATAATGCATGCGCGTGTCTTACCTGGGTTGACGTAGCGCTACTGGTAATATTTCCTTAAGTTGGCGGCATTCCAGGTCCGGGGGACTAGTTTGTTGTTCTGGGCGCACAGCTTGTACGCTTCGCTCTGGAGGATTGCGGAGATGAGGAATGGTCCCTCTCACCCAGGGGAGAGTTTATTCTTGTTTGCGGTCTTTCCCGCCGCCTCTATACTCCGAAGGACCAGATCTCCAACTTCAAGAGGGCGTGCCTTCACCCGCTTGTTGTAATACCGTGCGGCGTGCTGCTGATAGACCGCGGTCCGTAGCCGTGCTGCGTCTCGAACCTCTGAGAGCAGGTCTAAACTTTCCCAGAGCCTCTGTTTGTTAGTGGCTGGGTCGAACTACTCGATCCACAGGCTTGGCATCCCCACCTCCACGGGGACCACAGCCTCAGTCCCAAAGCTGAGGTTGAAGGGCGTTTCCCTTGTCGGCTCTCGCGGGGTTGTTCGATACGACTAGAGCACGGACGGTAGCTCTTCGATATAGGAGCCCCCTGCGTCTTCCAGCCTGGTCTTCAATCCATGCAACAATGTGCGGTTGGTGACCTCAACCTGTCCGTCGGCCTGTGGATACGCCACGGACGTATGGATTAGTTTGATGCGGAGGTCGCGGCAGTACTTTGTGAAGCGCTTGCCGGTGAACTGGGTTCCATTGTTGGTCACTACGACCTCAGGAATCCCGAAGCGGCAAACGATTCCCTGGTGGAGGAACTCCGTCGCATTCTGCTCAGTGATCTTGGCAAGGGCGGCGGCTTCTACCCACTTGGTGAAGTAGTCGATGCCAACGATCAGGAATTTCTTTTGTCCAGAAGCCAAAGGTAGGGGCCCAAGTATGTCGAGCCCCCATTGTGCGAATGACCACGGGGATTGCAGGCAGTGCAGCTCCGTGTGCGGCTGGTGCGTCATATTGCCATGGACCTTGCAACTCTCACACTTCCGGACGAACTCCATTGCGTCTCGCTTCATGGTCGGCCAGTAGAACCCTTGTCGTATGACTTTGAACGCAATGTTTTTACCCCCAATGTGCGAGACGCATAATCCCAGGTGCACTTTGGCCAGCACGTAGTCAGCTTCCACTGGCGTGAGGCATTTCAGGAGGGGAGTAGAGTATCCTCGCCTGTACAGTCTTCCGTTGAGGATCGTGTACCACCCTACCGTCTTCTTGATTCGCTTGGCCTTGTTGGCGTTGTCGGGTAAGATTCCTTCGGCCAGGTACTTCACGTACGACGTCATCGAATTGCTTCCCGCGTCGACCCACAGTACTTCTTGATCTTCGGCGTCAATGCTAGGTTCGGTCAGGACCTCCCTGGGCTCTCGGGCATACTGTTCTAAGGATCCGGTAGCCGCGTCCAAGGCCAGTCGGACAGCACGCTCGTTATCCGACCTCGGGATGTGCTCAATCATGAACCAATCAAACTCAGGGATCAGGGCCTTCGCTTTCGCCAAGTACCTCACAAGTTGTGGGTTTGAGGCATCGAAGTTCTCCTTCACTTGGTTCACCACAAACTCGGAGTCACTACGCACGAACAACGATCGCGTTGAACACTTCTTGGCTAGTCGCAGACCTGCGAGGAGTGCCTTGTACTCTGCTATGTTGTTTGTGGTTGGGAAGGCCAGTGTGATGGAGTATGTAATCTCCATGCCTTCCGGTGTCCTTAGCACGACTCCGGCTCCGCTACCTGCTTGAGTGGATGATCCGTCCACATTCAGAGTCCATACAGGAAGATCGTGGCCTTCCATGCTTCCTGGGTTGTCGACTTCTTCCTGTGCTGGGGTCGTCGCTTCTACGATAAAATTGCCTAGAGCCTGTTCTTTTACGGCTGGACAGGGCCAAAACTCCAGATTAAACTCTCCTAGCTCGACAGCCCACTTGACCAACCGTCCGGACGTCTTCGGCTTCTGCAAGAACGATTTCAGCGGCTGATCCGTCATTACGACGATCCGGTGCTATTGGAAGTAGGGCCGCAGCTTCCGCGCCGCATAGACGAGTGCGAGCGCCATCTTTTCAGCGTGCGGATAGTGGGCCCCCACGTCCGTCAGCACTAGACTTTCATAGTACACTGGTCGTTGCTGCCCTCGTGCTTTCCAACTAACACAGAGTTGAGGGCCGCTGTTGACGTAGCCAAGTAGAGGTAAATGTCTTCTCCCTCACGCGACGAGCTTAGGAATGGCGCGCTGGTGAGGTAGGTCTTCAATCCTCTAAAAGCTTCGTCGTATTCCTCATCCCACCTGAATCCCTACAATTTGGTGCCCCTTAGCGCCTTGAAAAAGGGCAATTATTTTTCTGCTGACTTAGCGAGGAACCGCGAAAGGGCTGCTATTCGCCTGGTGAGTTTCTGCACATCTTTTACCGTCCGTGGGGGGTTCAGGTCGAGGATGGCCTTGATCTTCTCTGGGTTGGCCTTAATGCCGCGTTGGGACACAATGAAGTCCAGAAGTTTCCCCGAGGTTACTCCGAAGGCGCACTTGGTTGGATTGAGCTTCATCCCGTGCCGCCAAAGGACCTGAAATGTCTCATCTAGGTTGTTGACGTGATCGTTAGCGACTTTGCTCTTCACAAGCATGTCCTCGACGTACACTTCCACATTTCGTCCGATCTGAGCCTCGAACATCTTGTTTACTAGGCGCTGATAGGTTGTGCCCGCATTCTTGAGTCCGAAGGGTATCATTTTGTAGTAGTATCCCCTGATCACTCATGAAGGAGGTATGCTCCTCATCCTTTGGGTCCATCTGGATCTAGTTGTAGCCAGAGTACGCATCCAGATAACTCAGGAGCTCGTGTCCGAACGTAGAATCCACGAGCCTGTCGATCCTAGGGAGCAGAAAGCTGTCCTTGGGGCAAGCCTTGTTTACGTTGGTGAAGTCAACGCACATTCACCACTTGCCGCTGCTCTTCTTTACTAGCACAACATTGGATAGCCACTCCGGATATTGAACTTCTTTGATGAATCCGGCGTCCAAGGGTCTCTTCACCTCTTCTCTAATGGCCACCAGCTTCTCGACGGAGTGGTTCCTTCGCTTCTGCAGAACGGATTTTCGGCTCGAGTCGAGGCCCAACTTATGGACTATGACTTCGGCCGATATCTCAAGCATGTCAGCGAGAACCCAGGCAAACACGTCGGAGTTGGCCCTAAGGAAGGTAATGAGCCGGTTGCGTTCTTCGGACTGGAGAGATCGGCCCACGTTAATGCACCTTTCCGGCTCGGAAGGGTTTAAAGGGAACGCCTCAGTTTCTTCTCTTAACTGGGCTTGTTGCAGCAAGGTCTCGTCATGGAGGTCAAGGTCTTCGTCTAGGTAGTATGGTACCACGGGGTTGATCTGGGACAGGTAGCACGTTCGTCCCATCTCCTGGTCTCCGAGGACTTCTCCCACGCTCCACGGGGTGAAAAACTTCACCTTCATGTGCGGGATGGACGTAACAGCTCCAAAGGTGGTTAGAA
This sequence comes from Nepenthes mirabilis, assembly GCA_025585075.1. Lineage (NCBI taxonomy): Eukaryota > Viridiplantae > Streptophyta > Magnoliopsida > Caryophyllales > Nepenthaceae > Nepenthes > Nepenthes mirabilis. The sequence goes on along the minus strand of JAODPA010066397.1, from coordinate 2,822 downwards.
AGGGTCTGCCCAATATGGCGTTGTAGACGGATGGTAGGTCAACGACGAGGAACGCTAGCTCTCGCGTCAAAGAGCACGGGTAGGTTCCCATAGTGACGTCCAGCCGGACTATCCCTTGTACAGGGATTGGTTTGTTATCCAGGCCGTACAAGGGTCCGCCGGCAGCTTTCATCTGGTTTCGTTTTAGTCCAAGTTTAAAGAAGGCACTGAGATACAGCAAGTTTTACAAACTTTCATTATCGACGAAAACTCGTTTCAGTTGGTAGTCAACCCCACCGTCTGAAACGAGGGCAGATACAATAAGGGGATCAGTATCGGGAGGGGTTACATGAGCCATAACGTCACTGCTAAAGCTAATGACGTCATCCCTAACCCCTATCCTCGCTCACTTATTGCTGGAAGTCGGCTTTGGCTTCCCGCGCCTGGCATCCGCGACGGCCGTGGTGGAGATCATGTTGATCACGTTGGTGGCTGTGCGGGCACTCGGAGGCTCGCTGGCTTCGCTATCAGAGGTTGCTGGTCCCTGCCCCAAACTCTTCACGAATCTCTTTAGGTCTCCGCGCCGGATCAGATCCTCTATCTCCTGTTACAGCATCCGGCAGTTCTCGGTTGAGTATCCCAGGCAGCGATGGTACCGACAGTATTTGGTTTGGTCGCTGCCGCTGGGACCCTTCGGCATTTTCGGTCACTTGAAGAACTTCTCATCTTGAATCTATATCAGGATGTTGGTACGACTGTCGTTCAAAGGAGTCAGGGAGGCTCTGCCGTAGTTCTTTCTGGGCCCGGCGGGGGCCGCTGCTGCTTTCGGCGCTCTGGGAAGCGCTGGCCGTCACTATCTCTCTTTCGCCCACTAGTCGTCCCGGGAGCTTCCGGGGGCCGGTCCGCTCGCTCGGGGAGCTTCACCTCATTAGCCTCTTCGGCCATGATGTACGCCCGGGCGATGGCCTCAGCCTCCCGGAAGGTTTGAGGATGCTGGTACGACAAGTGCTTAAAGAAATCCCTCGCCGCCAGGGTGGCGACAAAGGCGTTGAGCTTCAGCTCATCAGATAGCTGGGGGATCCGCCGCGCCTCGGTGATAAAACGGTTCAGGAACCGCTTCAGGCTTTCGTCTGACTTTTGGCGGAGGCAGACTAGGTGCCATGGTTGCCTCTCCTCCCTACGACTGGAGGCAAACTGGCTCAGAAAGCTGTCAGTAAACTTATCGAACGAGCGTATGGAGTTCGGGGGGAGGCCGTGGAACTAGAGCGACGCGTCCCCCCTAAGGGTGATGGGAAAGCACTGGAACATCAGGGCCTTGCTCGCTCCCTACAAAGACAAGTGAGTGCGAAAGCAGTTGAGGTGGTCCATCGGGTCCTTACTTCCGTCGTACCCCTCCGGGACCGGCATCTTCAACTTGTTTGGCAATGGCTGGGTCCGCAAGTCCATGGCGAAGGGTGATCTCCGGAGGTCGGTGGAAGAGCGCGTGGGCCTTTCCTTATGCAGGATGTCTCACAGCACTTTGACTTTCTCCTCCATCGATGGGTCCGTAGTGCCTCTTCGCGTGTTGATGACATCGTCGAGCTCCGTGGGGTCCTGGAGGTGCGGTTAAGCTCGTCGGGGATGGCGACTCTCCGCCTGAGTGGCTCGTTCGCAGTTGGAATCTGCCGCGGTCGGCCTACAGTTGCCGCGCGAGTTGCGGGGGTTACGCCGCTCAGGGCTACCCTCTCGATCAACGCAGGCGGGATGGCATTCCGCCTCGTTAGGATCATTTTCGCTTGGTGCCGCTTGGGCCGCGGCATTGTCGAGCTGGTTGGCTCGCTTCCTGCAGATTGCTGCGCGATGCTTGGCTCTCTTGGAGGTGGAGGCCTGAGACGTTGGAGGAACAACCCCTGCCCAAGGGGTCCCCGTGTTCTCGCACAGGGCGCGGAGGACCAACTTGATATCGCCCGTGTCCGCAGCCAGGTGGTGGACGTCAGGTTCCGGATGGTTGTTCACTTGGTTCCCGAGAGGGGTGTCTTCATTTTGGGCAATGACCTCCATCATCTGAGCACTAGCTTGTGCTCGAGTATTCACCATTTTCTTGTCTTCAGGAGGAGGGTGGGAAAGAGACGCTTGGCTTCTTGTCAGTTTCCCACATACGGCGCCAATGTTGCGTCCCGGGTCTACGGTTGCCGTACGGATCAGGGAGCCTTCAGATTTCCTAGCACACGGTGGCGTCAGGTGAAGGGTCCGGTCTCCGTCTCTATGAACCAGGACTTGCACAATACAAACAACAAATAAGAAGTCAGGGTCTGGCGGGATTTCTCCCACCACGGCCACTCCGACGTTCAAGTCAGCAAATTTCCGCAATAAACGAAAACGGCGCACGCTGTGAGTGGTGCGCGTATGAATACTGATGAAACGTGAGAGATGCGTGTATGCTTTAGTTATGGAGAATGCAAGAAGTAGGTTGTGGAAGGCCTGATTCCCTTTGTGCACCGCAACGGGTGGCTGACTTTCCCGTGGTCTGAGAAGACGTAGGGTTAGTGATCTTGAGCTAGTTCCTACCAGGAGGAAGTGAGTGCGCTCTTAGTTCCAGCTCTTTCTCTTTTATGATCCAGTTTAGAGGAAGGAAGATCAAAGTTTGAAAATTGGATTCAGAATCCCCTTCTCTGAGGGGAGTGGGAGCTATTATAGGCTCCTCCCCCTTGGACTCTGGGTGCCAGAATACCCGTTGCAAGGGTTCCCTCGCCGTTGGTTGCTGTTGTAGACCGCCGGTCATATCGACTGTCGTTTTGTCGTGTCTGGCAGGCTTCTGGGTGCTGCCGGCCACGCCTGATTTTCCCCCCGAGCGGGGATTGGCC
>JAODPA010066396.1:0-10224 GCA_025585075.1 Nepenthes mirabilis | reverse complement strand
TTTTTTTGGGTTCTTTAGTTGGATTCTGAGATTTAGTTGATAACTTGATTTTAATCTGGAATGAGTACTGCTCTACTTGATTTTGATGAACGGGTTTCCTTTATTTTCACAATATGTTTCACTATCACTTTGTACGTTACTCTGTATTTTCGTCTGTATCTTGTGGTTTCTGTTGGTTCGTTCTCTCCCTCGTCGTTTTCTTCACAGGGTTTGTCTTCTAGAAGTTCCAGAGTACACCGTGTTTTTAATTCATTCCGAAAAGCTATTGAGTATCTTCTTGGTTCTTCTCCAAGGACCTTGTTTTCTAAGTCTAAAATCGACCTCAGATCTTCACTTTTTCTTTCCTTGATGTCTTTTTAGACTCGGGGATGTCCTGCATGTGGTGGGTGTATTTTTAGTAAGCTTCAATTACGTAGTGGTTTCCTAGGATTGCCCTGTTGACCCTTGTGGTAATGGAACTCGTTTGATTTCAAAGGATACTGGAATTTTAGGTAGAAATTGTGAATTGTGTTTTTTGTGGCTTCTTATTTGAAAGGATTTCACGGTAAGCTCCATGGAACTTGACTTATTTCCAAGGATACTGAAATTTGAGGTAGAATGGATACTTGTATTTTGCCATCGCTTATATAAAAATCTTCCTGAAGAACTTGCATTGCATGAGTTTTATTGTTAATGCTTCTTCGTATTTTCCCTGGTCTTCCGAGTCTTTTGAGTCATTTATAATTTTAACCGTGGTGCTTGTTCAGGATTTGGGCCTGATTTCAGAGTTCAATGAATCCTATAACTTGACTGCTGAGTCTTTTCAGTGCTTCCTTGGTGTTGCGGTGAATCTTACACCTATAGATTGTGTAATTGATGCCACAATTCCTTTAGCAACTACGGTGTGAACAGTTTATGTCAACAATACTGGCTGGGGGTATTTAATAGTGTTGCTAGATTAAATCTGATTTTAGTTTATTCTGGATCACCACACATTGCTTTGTTGAACCTATAGATGTGCTATTCAGGATGTTGTAGGGTACTCCTTGATTATATGTTCATGACAGGTTTCTTTTCATTCTAATGTTTGTGCACCCAGTTACCATATCTCAATCTACAATCCAAGATTAGACAGCAGAGATTAGTCGTTGATAGCTTATTAATTACCATGATTCTTGTAGTTTTTGGGCCTTCACCTTTGATGCTATTAAGTTTTCTTTATAGTCAGGATCTTGTGCCCTCCCTTTGATTCCTAATGATCTTGTTGATTTTGTGTATGTCTGTGATGTCTGATTCTTGGTTCTTGTACACGCATATCTTCTAGTAAGCTCTTCTAAAGCTGTCAAATTGCAAAATATGCAACATGTCACTTATAAGAACTTTTGGCTTTTTTATTATCCTGAAAATCAATTTCTAGAAGACTCATTCCTCCTGCTCTAAGATATACTTAATATGAATTGATTCTGAATCCTTTGGTTAAGCTCTTTTAAAGCTATCAAATTGCAAAATAGGCAACATGTCATTTATAAGAATCTATGGGTTTTTTGGTTGATCATGAAAATAAATTTCTAGAAGACTCATTCCTTATGTACTTAATACGACTTGATTTTGAATCCTTTGTTTGGTCTATTCTTTTTATGAAAGTTGTGTAATTTCTTTTGTCCTCTTGCGTGGCTTCTGAGTTCTTAATATGAATTAAGATATAACATGGCTTTGGGAGTATTAGATCTGGTCCCAGTATTTTCAGATCAAGGACCTAACGTCACTGCTGCAAGCGAAACTATGCGCTACAATCTTGATGTAACCATAATCCTTTCTCTGACCTGCTTGCTTTAAGCATTTTATGCAAGATAAAATCATTTTATTTCTTGTAATTTGACTGGTCTTCTCCCTGTGTTCTTCTGGAAACCCATACTATCTCAAAGTGGGTTTATGGAATAGAATGTTTTCCTTTCTGTATAACCTATATTTATATTTTCTTTCTCCACAATTACCCAAGTAGAGGTGAGCTTATTGCAATTGTAAGGTTGTTCTATTGTGATGGGTTCGAACCATGTAAACATCTTCTCTATTATGCTGGGGTAAGGGTGCGTATATCTGATCGTCCATGGAACTTATGATATGGGGGCCTTGTTCGAGGGCCACTGATCAATTTTCCAAAATAAATTCTAATACTGCAAATCACATGTAATCATCCATCATCTCATGTTTTAATGAAGATTCATGTATTCTTTAGATGTTGGAATGGTGTTGAAAATTGATAATGGAATTTGGCCATTGTGTTGCAACTAAATAGAGGTTTCAGTGGCTAGGATTAGATGATGGAGCGGCACGATGGGAATGGAACTGCTGATGGGAATGGAGTAACAGATTCTCTGCCACCTCCCCCATCTGAAATTCCACCAAACGTGGTTCCAGTGAGAGCAGAGGCAGAACCACCTAAGAAGAAGCGTGTCCCTGTGGCTAGGCGTGGCCTTGGTTGTAAAGGGCAAAAGATTCAGCTTCTCAGTAATCATTTCCAAGTTAAAATTTCCAAAGTTGATGGCCACTTTTTCCACTACAGTGTAAGCTTGCTATTATCTCTGCCACAAATGCTGCTGATTTTAGTACTAATGAGTGTCACCAGATTTACTTGATTCGTCACTCATTAAATTGTTCATGACAGGTTAATGTTACTTATGAAGATGGCCGTGCTGTCGATGGTAAGGGTGTTGGCAGGAAAGTAATTGATAGAGTGCATGCAACTTATGATACAGAACTTGCTGGAAAGGACTTTGCTTATGACGGTGAAAAGAGCTTGTTCACTGTTGGTGCACTCCCTCGTAACAAGCTTGAGTTCACTGTGGTTTTGGAGGATGCCACGTCAAACAGGTAAAGTATGAATATGCTGAATAAATTTTCTTCTTCAATGGAAGGTTTATGGTTTTTCCTCTTGTTGTGGCATATGTTTATGAATTCCAGAAACAATGGAAATGCTAGCCCTGATGGACACGGAAGTCCTAATGATAGTGACAGAAAGAGATTACGACGTCCATATCAGTCCAAGACATTTAAGGTTGAGCTTAGTTTTGCTGCTAAGATTCCAATGCAAGCAATTGCAAGTGCAATACGAGGTCAGGATTCTGAGAGTTCTCAAGAAGCACTGAGAGTTCTGGACATCATTCTAAGGCAGCATGCGGCAAAGCAGTAAGTTAATATGCTTGGGACCACCCTTACTTTGATTAACTTGGTTTCTAAGTATACTTTGTTACATGCAGGGGCTGCCTTTTGGTGCGTCAATCTTTCTTCCACAATGATCCAAGGAACTTTGCTGACGTTGGTGGTGGTGTCCTTGGATGCCGGGGATTTCACTCTAGTTTTCGGGGCACCCAGGGAGGCTTATCTCTTAACATTGGTAAATTAGTTTTGCTGCTGCAAAAATGCTATAGATTTTGCACCCAGGGCTTTTGTTTTACGGCTGATTCTGGTGACACAAAAATGTTTTAGATGTGTCTACTACTATGATCATTCAGCCGGGGCCTGTTGTAGATTTTCTAATTGCCAATCAGAATGTAAGAGATCCCTATTCAATTGATTGGGCTAAGGTAATGAAATTTTTGGCACAATATCATCACTTATTTGTCCTCATTTATTGTCTCCTTGAGAGTTTTTCACATTCCTCATTGTTTGAACAGGCAAAAAGAACACTTAAAAACTTGAGGATCAAGACGACGACTTCCAATCAGGAATACAAAATAACTGGCATTAGCGAGTTGCCATGCAAGGAGCAACTGTGCGTTTTCCCGTTTCCTCTGAAATGTTGCAGTATATGCATAGTTTTTTTTTGCCCCCTATTTTCAGCTTAAAGGACAACATAGTACACGAGGGTCTCACATTTTAAGGTGCTTAAGTATTTGTGGTTTGATCTGTGCACCCAGCTTATAATGGAGCAAGTTTACCGTAATGTTAAGGCCAACCATCTATTTTTTTTTCCCAATTTGACTGAATAAAATATCCTATTTCTGCATGTTATAGATTTTCGTTGAAGCAAAAGAGTAGGGATGAAAATGGAGAAGTTGAAACTGCAGAAGTTACTGTCTATGATTACTTTGTGAACAATCGTCACATTGATTTGCGCTACTCTGCTGATTTGCCATGTATCAATGTTGGGAAGCCCAAGAGGCCAACTTTTTTCCCTCTGGAGGTGATCATACAATTAAGACTTATGAAAGAAATGTTGTAAAAAGGTCGCATATGTAATTCCCTTTGCATATCCTTGTTTCGTCTTTCACAGCTATGCTCATTGGTGTCGTTGCAACGTTATACGAAGGCATTATCCACCCTTCAAAGAGCATCATTGGTGGAAAAGTCCAGGCAAAAACCACAAGAAAGGATGAATGTTTTGTCTAGTGTATGTTTCTTTCCTAAACATTAGTCCAGTGCAGCTGTTTCACTCTATAACTTCTGGTTTTCATGGATTTCCAGATATATATTATGGAGTTCTTGATGTTTGTTTATTCTTGTAGGCTTTGAAAACAAGTAACTATGATGCTGAGCCTATGCTTCGTTCATGTGGCATCTCAATTAGTAATCAGTTCACCCAGATTGATGGGCGTGTGCTACCGGCGCCAAAGGTTGTGTTTGTGTTTTGGTTCACATCATTCCCAGAAGATCTGATCAGTGATTTATATGTTTGGTTTATTATTTGGAAACCTTGTTATTTTCCTTTATTCTTGTTGGTAAAATTTTTATCTCTGATTATTCTTGCTTGATTACAGTTGAAAGTGGGGAATGGAGAGGATTTTTTCCCCAGGAATGGGCGCTGGAATTTCAACAACAAGGTTCTCTTCTTTTACTTTGCCAATTTGAAGGCCCCCTTTGTTAATTCTCTTAAATTTCTGATATCGTTGTGTAGAGATTGGTCGAGCCCACAAAGATAGAGAGGTGGGCTGTTGTGAACTTCTCAGCTCGCTGTGATGTAAGGAGCCTTGTCCGAGATCTTATTAAATGTGGTGAAATGAAAGGCATTGTAAGTAATATTATGGTTAATTGCACTTTGATCTTTTGCAATAACAGGAGTCCTGAACCACTAGATTGATCAAGTTACTTTTTAAGTGTTTTAAAAAAGCCTTTTGCTTCTCTCACTGTGATGCCCTTCATCAGCACATAGACCCTCCATTTGATGTCTTCGAGGAGAATCCACAAAGCAGACGGGCTCCCCCACTTGTGAGAGTGGAGAAGATGTTTGAGGATATACAGTCGAAACTTCCTGGAGCACCTCAATTCCTTCTATGCCTACTTCCTGAGAGAAAGAACTGTGATCTTTATGGTACAGTAGCTGTTCTTCTGTAAGAATTATTGTATTACCGTCAGTATGCCTTGCTAAAGAGTTAATTTAATTGTTCAGGCCCATGGAAGAAGAAGAATCTCTCGGACTTTGGAATTGTTACACAATGCATGGCTCCTACCAGGGTGAATGACCAATATCTTACCAATGTGCTTTTGAAGATTAATGCAAAGGTGGGATTAGGTACAACTATGTGACTATTCATGTCCAAAAGCCCCAACCATATCTGAAAATATCAACTTATATTGTGAATATTGGCCAATAAGTATCGGTTTAAGTCCTCTTGACAATAATATTTATAGATACTACAGCAATATCAGGTTATGTTGCTATATCAACAATATATCACGATTTATTGATCAATATTCAATATATTAATTGATACACTTAATATTTGGCCAATATATCGGATGATATAGTTGATATATCAGCTGATATGGGTTAGCTTATGATTTTTAGGAAAAAAAATCTCTTACAATATATCTGATAGTAATATGTATTGTCCTATATATCCGATAACGATATGGGTACAACTGGTATTGATAACAATATTTTCTTCCATCCCCCGACTCTTCCCCTTTTCAAACCACTGGCCTCCCAATCCCCCCCCCCTCTGAAAAAAAATCCAAAAAAAAAGAATAGAAAAGAGAGATGTATGAGTGTAGAAATATCATGGAAACTCAATTTCAATTTTCTGCTCTGATTTCTAGATGTTGACATGCTCTCTTCTTTGTTCTCTTTCCCTGTAGCTTGGTGGGCTGAATTCGATTTTGGCAGTCGAACATTCTCCATCTATCCCTCTTGTATCTAAAGTCCCCACCATAATTCTCGGGATGGATGTGTCACATGGATCTCCTGGGCATTCTGATGTTCCCTCAATTGCTGCGGTAACTAACATCCTTTCTGCTTCCAACATTCTGTTATTTCATTATTTTGTGCTCCTATTGAACAATAGTGCTATTTCATTTTGTAGGTAGTCAGTTCGAGACAATGGCCATTGATTTCTCGTTACAGGGCATCAGTGAGGACGCAGTCCCCTAAGGTTGAAATGATAGATAACTTGTTTAAGCGCGTCTCTGATACTGAAGATGATGGAATCATCAGGTTTTATACCTGCACCAATTGCCAAAGCATTTAGATTTACCGATGATTTATTTGTAGATCTATGCTGTTGTAAGTCTTATGTTATGCTTGAGATATGTTCTGATTTATTGTGCAAGTTTTTGATATTTCTTATAATTTCAGGGAGCTTTTGCTTGATTTCTACGTGAGTTCTGGGAAAAGGAAGCCTGATCAGATCATTATATTTAGGTAACTAAAAACAGACAAAATTATATTGGTATTTCTGTGTCTACTATTTGGCATCAGTGATATTATCTTTCAATTTCTTCCCTTCCGTTTCTCCTTTAACATTGGTTTACCCTTGTCGGTAATCTTAGTTGTCCTTGTGTGTTTTTTAATATCTGAATGACTAAACTACCGTTGTAGGGATGGAGTGAGCGAATCTCAATTCAATCAAGTTTTGAACATCGAATTAGATCAAATTATCGAGGTTTTGATTATATTCGATTTTGTGGTGTAAATTTGACCACTAGCTGGCTTTATTCAGTGACATTGTTTCTCTTAAAATGTTGTAGGCCTGCAAATTCCTTGATGAGAAGTGGAATCCTAAGTTTGTGGTGATAGTGGCTCAGAAAAATCACCACACTAAGTTCTTCCAGTGCGGGTCTCCTGATAATGTTCCTCCTGGTATGTGTAGCTTCTAAGACTCTGTGCATCTTTTGCTCTAGAAAATTGGAAGGAAAAAAAATGTATATNAAAGAAAATATTTTTTCGATTGGTTTAAATATAGAATAAACATGATGAAATATAAAAAATAATATAAAATTACGGGCCTGTAAATTCTTCTTTATTTTAAGAATCAAGAAAATGCTTTTATCATCAACTTATTTTCTTTTTCATGTAATTTTTTGTCCTTCAAACAAGGGAAAGTATTTTTTTTTTAAATTCAGTTTTTTTCCTCAGTGGTTTTTTTCTTTCAGAATTTTCTTCCCTTAAGGTTTTACGTCAACAGGATTCTTATCCTTTTTTAATGGTTGGGGCAGGTACTGTTATTGATAACAAAGTTTGTCATCCACGGAACTATGATTTTTACCTCTGCGCACATGCTGGAATGATTGTGAGTAAATTCATAGCCTGAAGTTTATTAAAATGTTGAAAACCCACTGCTTGAACATTTTTGTGTTGACTAAATTAGGGGAGTTCTGCTGATTTATTGACCGCCGTGTGTATTTTCTCTCTGCTGGTTAATATTCTCTGCACGACTTATTTTGAAGGGTTATCTTTTGTGAGAAAATGTTATCCGATAACCTGGGAAGTTTTGCTACTGATACAATTTCTTATCATCTCTCATAGGTGGAGAGAGAACCAGTCTGAAGGGAGGAGTACTTTCTCCATCCCATAACAATTGTTCAATTTAGTTGATACTGTCTACAGTTAGACAATAGATTCTATCTAGATAATAATAATCCTTATCTTATATACTAGTTTCAATATTGATTTGCATTTGAATTTTATATCATATTGGATATTTCTGTCATACAAATTTGTGTCAAAGTCCAAAGAAATGAAATAATAAAAGAAAAGGTGGTTCCAATTTATCTATATTGAATTTAAATATCAAAATGGCAGATATAGAGGAAGCATAACAGCCACAGTTGATAGTGTGTTGACTGCCGAATTTCTTGTTATGTTGACTGTCAACATGGATTTGTTTGGAGACAAACTAATTGTTAGTGTGAAATACAATTTATGCATGGTGGGTGGTCTGTTAGGGTCCTCCCATTATCTAATCTCCTCGTACTCCCAATGGCGAGGGTTTCATTATGAAAATTTTGATGATTAAGACTATGATGACAACTTATTAAAATGTATTGGATCTATTTTATAATTTTAGTTGTTTAAGTTATCATTATAAAATCATCTCCATTGGGAGAACCAGGCAACTCTTATGGCTTTCCTTTTAAGATAGTGTTGGTACACTGTGAGGCCAAGCTTGTTGATTCATGAGAAGATGTGCAAAGGATCTATTCATAAGCAGCAGTATTACCCATCCACGTGTTGGATAATCAATGGCCCGTGAATGTTGTTCCAACTTGCTTTTCAGGGCACGACAAGGCCTACACACTACCATGTTCTGCTGGATGAGGTCGGTTTTTCTCCTGAAGATCTCCAGGAACTTGTGCATTCACTGTCCTATGTGTAAGTCGACACTTGGCCGTGTACTGCTAGCTGCCAGTGCTATTTTGGATGCTATATTTGTGCTTGTTTTTGATCACCCACATAAATTTGTCCCATGACTTGCAGGTATCAGAGGAGCACTACTGCAATCTCTGTTGGTAAGCCGAGATCAATCTTCCTCGCCTTTTTTGCTCAGTGAACTAATGACCTAGCATTTTACTTTGGAGGGATGGCAATCTGTCGGGGAGACATTTAACCCATAATCCAAACCCTACCTACCAAACTATAGTTTGAGTTTATATATGAACCCAAGGCCAATCCAAAACTATTTTTTGTTTCATCCCAAGGAAAATAAAACTTTGGCAATATGAGCATATGTTTTAGTCCATAGTCAAAAATATAATCTGCTAATAAATGTTCAAATCTATCGTCCATCAAACTTAATTTAACTTATAAAAATACTAAAAAAAAAATACTTTCAATCACCAATTGAGAGCAAATGACAACATAAATATTTTGTATATTAAAAGGCAATTGATATCTGAGGCTTTCCAAATATCAGGCAACTCATTATTAAGCTTGTGTATCTATATTATGTAAAGCAAAATAAAACATAAAAGATTGCCTTTATATTGAAGTTTGGTCATAAATTTTGCATTTAACCAGAACTAGGTATGGAAAGTAAACCCAAAACAACGAATTGAGTGGGTTTTACTTGTTTTGACTAGGTTTGAGTACAACCCGGAATTCATAATAGAGCTAATACCCAAAACTAAATTCAACCCCAACCCAATTAGAGAGAGAGAGAGAGAGAGAGCTGGCTGTTATGGTCCTCCCTGCGGGAGACCCCACACCTACCTAATAGTTAGTATTAGAAATTTGGTAAATAAATGGTGTATATTGAATTAAGCAGCTTAAATGTATATTCAATCTCTACATTTACGCACCATATTTCTAATCCTAATTATTTGGTGGATTTGGGAGTCTTTCCACTCGGAGAAACCTTAATAGCTGTGTGTGTGTGTGTGGGCCTGTGATGATGGTGCCATCTCTTAATATAATACAACATGATATGGCATGCAGTTGCTCCAGTTTGCTACGCCCACTTGGCGGCTACCCAGATTGGACAGTGGATGAAGTTTGAAGACGCATCGGAGACTTCTTCAAGCCATGGCGGCATGACAGCAGCAGGGGCTATTCCTGTGCCTCAGCTTCCCAGGCTGCAGGAGAGTGTCTCCAACTCTATGTTCTTCTGTTAACCCTGATCTCTCATTAGCTACATAACTACTACAAGCTAGGTGTTGGTTGTCGTGGTTTCTTATGTCTTTTTGGGTGTGTGACTCGAACCTATCTAGAGCAACTAATGCTCAGAGCTTGGAAAACAATGGTCGCAGTTGATATCGACAGCCCAAACTATGAACCCACTAGGCTGTGTACTCTGTTTTCTGCCTTTGTTTTGGGTGTGACTTAGGACCTTCATAGCAGCTATGCTCGAGCAGCTTGTAAAATCCACAGTATTGCCTTCCATTAGCGCTAGCTAGCAATTCACTGTGTGCAATTACCCAGCAGCTAATTAATTTGTATTTGTCAAAATTTTTGCTGTGGTTATTTTTTGCATCGTGTATATTCGTAGGTGAAAATGACCATCCCTTCCCACCCTGAATTATAATTTGTTTATA
>JAODPA010066395.1:0-10925 GCA_025585075.1 Nepenthes mirabilis | reverse complement strand
TTCGACTCGGTTCCGTTCACTGAATCTGAATCCTGCACACCACTAAAATGAACAAGAGGTCAGTGTGTCGGTGGGAAGTTGTCCCATTAAAAACACTTCGATACTCAAATCAGTAAAAAGCCTTCGAATCGAGGAAGGTAAACTGATAGGTAAAAGAGAGTAAAAGGGAATAAGTTTGTCAGGAGTGTTGACCCGTTGAGAATGTGAGTTCCAACTTACTGTTCACAGAGAGCGGGTGGAAGCGGTGTCCCGAAAGTGTGGAAGTTTTGGAAAACAGTTCTCAGATAGCCGGAAAAGACTCCTGCAATTAGGAGGCCTTTGGTGGGATTTGAAGGTGGACGCTATATGCAGAGAGAGAAGGGGAGTCTTTGCTCAAGCACAGTAAGCGTTTGTGAGTTAGACTGTATCAGAAGGTCTCTTTTTGTTGTCTCAGAGAGCTTGTTCTGTCTGTTCTCTTGAAGGTAAGTTAGAGAGTGTGTTCGAGAGCTTCTATTTGAGAGCCTTGTTTGAGATTGTATATCAGAGCGTGTCCTCCAGAATGAAGACTCCAAGCTTATATGGACAGTAGGAGAGCCACCTTCTTTGGGCAAGGTGGCGTGTTCTTCTGGTCTGGCAATGGCGGCCTTCTCTGAGTTGGTGGGCATGACAGGTGTGATTTGATGGATCATTTTTCCTTTTGTACAGTGCAACGGATATTCAAATCATCTGATCCCTTTCATGCTCTTGTGATCATTTTGACTCCAACGTTTGCGCTGAGTTCATTACTGCCTTTTTGGAGTAGATCAGTTTTTAGGAAGCGTATAATCAGGAAATGATCATTACTTTTCATGTATAAGATCGCCTATCAAATTGGGCCTGGCCCGTATCAAATCTATCGCATTTTTGGGCCTACCGCTATAATACTTCCGGTCAACGCTCGGGTTGACCGCCCTGCACGTTAGTTGGCCACCTGCTTGCTCTTGATGGTCAACTCTGGCGTTGACGTCCAGCGTTGACCGTCGAGGAAGCGTTTTCGGCCTTTCAGGATATGGGCATTTACCTCCTGTTGGGCCAACATTAGAGTTGACTGTCCAACAGGCTATTTGTGTCTTCTTTGATCGTTGGGCTAGCCCAATTATGGGATACCCATCACTAACCCCTTATACCGGTGACCAAAATTCTGGCCTTCGGCATGTTCACTATGGGATGCCCCTCACTACTCTTTGTTGCTTGAGGATCCCGGAGGACTCTATGAAAAGTGGAAAAGAAAGTTGACTGGATCCGTTAACCGTCTTTGGTCAGATCCGTAGGAGAAAATTGATCGATTTCTTGACCGTCATTTGTTAGAACCCGAGAAGAAAATTGATCGGATCTGTTGACTGTCTTTGGTTAGATCCGGAGAAGAAAATTGACCGGATCTGTTGACCGTCTTTGGTCAGATTAGGAGAAAAAAATTGACTGGATCCATTAACTGTCTTTGGTCAGATCCGGAGAAAAAAGTTGATCGAATCTGTTGACCGTCTTTGGCTAGATTCAGAGAAGAAGATTGACCAGATCTGTTGACCGTCTTTGGCTAGAATTTGAAAAACTTTTTGTGAGCTCTAATTGATGCGTGGCCATTAGCCGGCTTGTAAGGCCAAAAGTAGATACGTGTCTTCTCTTGGTAGGACCGATGTCCAGGCTATTAATGTGTCAGAGGATTTGCTTTTTAAGGGGCCAATTAGGGAGGCGACACGTGGCAGGAATGATGGCGTGCTTCTGAGGCGGTTTAAGGCGTTTCATACCTTGCCGTTTAAGTTTTCCTCCTTATTTTGAGTATTCTCTCACGCCTCCTTATTTTTCCTTCTTCGTCTTCAACCTTTTCTCGTTCCCCAAAGAAACCATAGTTTCTCTGTTAACCATGGCCTCAACCTCCGTCGCCAACATCTCTTCTGTTCTTCGAGAGAGTTATATGAAAGCGTTGTACGTTGAGTTCAACATTCCAAAGGATATTGCGTGGAGGGTTCCCGGTAAGGACTACAGGGCCTTCTCTCCACCAACAGGGCACGTGACGGTATACGAGGCCCACCTGAGGAGCGATTTTCGTCTTCCTCTTTCGGACGACTTTCAGTCGATCATTCAATCCCTTCGAGTCCCTGTTGCCCAACTCCACGCTAACACTGTACGGTATATTTGCACCTTTTGCATTTTTCTTTGCAAACATTCTAAGAGATTGACGATGTCCATGGTGAAGGGACTTTTTAAAATAAATCAAGGAGGTGAATAGATTTTCCTTGTCCTCCATCCTGGCCTTAAAATAAATACAGCCATTTATGATTCACTCAAGAACTGAAAGAATTGGTTCTTTTTTGTGAGTGTGGCTGAGACCTGACCTCTTACGAAGGATTGGGGTCAGGTGCTGGAGGTGTACATTGGGACGCTGTCTGTGACGGAGATGGCGTCCTTAGAGTGGTTGACCAAATTGGTTAAAGACCACATTTCGGACTTCAAATGGGATTTCTTGGTATCTAGGGTAGAGGCCAAGAAGGTAAACTGGGGACCGCCTTCTCCAGTTCAGAAGCTCAAACCGCAGGCAATGATGGTGCGGCCGGAGGAGTCTAGGGGCCTGCTTATCCACCCTCGCCCAACAGACGATGATTTTATCAGTCCGCGGCCCAAAAGGATGGTGTTGGAGACGCCTTCCTCGTCATCTTCGGGGCTCGATTACATTGCCACTGGAATTTATAGCGGCCCCGGTAGTACCACTGGAATGGAGAAATCTTTTGAAAACTTGTCGGAGGCTAGGGGAGAAAGTGTTATCTTGGCACAGCCCGCGCTGCAGGCGGTTTCTCAAGCGGTGCAGACGGAGACCTTTACGGAGCCAACCTGTGAGCCGCCGATGGAGGTGCAAGAGCCATCTGTTGGCTCTCCAGTTATGCAGATGCTTGCTAAGGAGCTAGTGGTTGATCTTGATCCTCCGGCAGCTACTGTGGAGGCCGTAGCCAGGGAGCCTACTGCCGCTGCAGATGACGTTGATGAGGGGCTCTTGGACGAGATTCTGGAGGTGGCCGCTACCAGCTCTGCTCGCGAGGGCGTCATTTCCGGCCTGCCGCCACTTGAGCTAGGTTTGGAGGCCAGGCCTGAGAGGCCCGTGCGAAGAGTTTGAGAGGTAATTTTTCGCATTGCCTCCTGCATACTTTCTCCTTTCAGGATTTCTAACTTGTTTTTCGTTTGTCTTTTGTGCAGATGGCGAAGGTGGTTGTTGTCATTACCAAGGTGATGGACCAACGGGACCGGGTGATCTCTGATAGGGAGGCATAGATCGTCTGGCTAGATGCAAAGTTGGCAGCTTCGGGGGTGGAGCACCGTGAGGAAACAGCTGTCCCAAAGACTGTTTTGGCGGGTGTGGAAGCGGAGAACACGAATTTGAAGGCTGAGGTTGCCCGTTTGAAGGAAGAAAATGAACGAGCCAAAGGGCCTATCGATCAACTTGCTGGGCAGATGGCAACCTTGGAGAATGATTTGAGTTTCCGCATTCACCCCCATGAGGTTGAGGGTATGATGCTCGTGCGGTTGTTGGAAGGGGTCAACATTAGTGGGCGCATTGTGCGGCTAGTTAATCCCGACTTCCCCGTTGATTTCATCAATTTATCAAACCGGGCGGCGCTGCGCAGAGACAGTTTTGTAGGGGAGCCCCGTAACAGCCAAACGCCCCCACCGCCCTCGTAGCTCTTGTGGTTGTATATTTTTGGACCTCCCTTCGTATTTATGTACTTTGATGTACTTTGTAATATATTTGGAAGCAATAAAATAAAAATTTTCCAACTTCGTGTCCATTTCTCTTTACTGCCTTTGTATTTTCATATCTACTATTTTGGATGGCCAACTCAGTTGGCTAGCAGCTATTGTAGTGCTGCCAAAGGAGTGAGGTCCTTAGGCTCTTCGTAGGCGGCTATGTTAACCAGCCCAGTAGTGTCGACTTGTGAGTGAAGCCTAGTGGCGCTGCCCAAGTGCTGACTTGGGCAGCCAGCGTTGGGGAAAAATTTTTCTCTATTCGACCATCGTTGACTGATCACGTTATCTCCTCGTGGAGGAGGTCGCTGTGTGTGCTGTGCTAACCCCCTAAGATTTTGATCGCTAACGGGCTACTTGGATGATCAATGTTTAGATTCGGCCGCATATGGGCCGCCTGAATGACCAGGGTTTAGGTTCGACCTCTCACGGGCCACCTGAGTGATCAGAGTTTAGGTTCGCCCTCTCACGGACCGTCTGGATGACCAGGGTTTGGTGACGAGAGGGTGAAGACCCTCCCGACTTAGGGGAAACCTAGGTCGTTTTGAACCTGCAATGAGAAACCACATATATGCACACACGTCCATGTATCATGCTAATGAACCATTCATTTTACTTAGTCGAATCATGCACACAAATGCAAGTCACATGCGGTTTGCAAGGCACGTACCTGGGTCCCTACTGATAGTAGCGTTTGAGGTGGATTGTGTTTCACATCTGCGGGACCAACTTTTCGTCCTGATTTCGAAGTTTGTATGCTCCTATTCACAGGATGGTGGAGACTAGGAAAGGCCCTTCCTAGTTGGGGGAGAGCTTATTCCGGCCGGCCACCTTTCCCGTGGCCTCGATGCTCCGTAAGACCAAGTCTCCAACATCGAACTGCCTCGCTTTTACCTTCTTATTGTAGTAGCAGGTGACTTGATGCTGGTAGGCTATGGTACGTATTCTCGCGGCCTCGCGGGCTTCCTCTAGCAAATCTAGGTGTTCCCGGATCTTTTGGGAGTTAACTTGCAGGTCGAAGGATTCCACCCTTAGACTCGGAAGCCCGATTTTGACTTGGAGCACTACTTCAGTCCCGTAGCAGAGGTTGAAAGTTCTCTTGCGTGTTAGTTCCTTCGGAGTAGTTCAGTAAGACCAAAGGACCTAGGCGAGCTCGTCTACCCAAGAGCCCCCTGCGTCCTCCAGCTTGGTCTTGAGTCCGTGGAGTAGCGTTCGGTTCGTGACCTCTACCTGTCCATTTGTCTGAGGGTACGTCACCGAAGTGTGGACCAGCCTAATTTCAAGGCTGGTGCAATACTTGGTGAAGCGTTTTTTCGAGAATTGGGTTCCGTTGTTAGTCACAATGACCTCTGAAACGCCAAACCTGCTGACGATATTTTGGCGGATGAACTCGAGTGCATTGTGCTCGGTGATCTTGGCCAGTGTGATGGCCTCGACCCACTTCGTGAAGTAGTCAATACCAGCTATTATGAACTTTCTCTACCTAGTGGCAACGGAAAACGGGCCAAGGATGTCAAGCCCCCATTGTGCGAAGGGCCAAGGCGCTTGAAGGGATTTCAGTTATGCGCACGGTTGGTGATGAAGGTTGCCGTGAAGTTGGTAGCTTTCGCACATTTTTACGAACACGAGTGCGTCCTTCTTCATCGAGGGCCAGTAGTAGCCCTACCGCATGATTTTGAACGCTAAATTCTTGCCGCCCATGTGTGATCCGCAAATCCCAAGGTGCACTTCGCTCAAGACATAGTCCGCCTCTTCCAAGGTTAGGCAATGGAGGTACGGAGTTGAATAGCCGCGGTGATACAGCCGCCCATCGACTATTGTGTACCAATCGGCCGTTCTCTTTATTCGCCTAGCTTCTTCTGCTTCCTCTGGCAGCGTTTCATCCGCCAGAAATTTTAGGTAAGGTGTCATTCAATTCTCAATTTCGGAGACTTGCATTGCCTCCTACACCTCTATGCTGGGTGTGCTTAGGATTTCCCTCATATTCCTCGAGTACTGTTACGAATTTTTTGCGGCTGCTACTCTTACCAACTGATTAGCCTTCCAATTTTCAGTTCTGGGAACATGCGTCAAGGTCTGACCGTTGAAGTTGCGGACCGCCTCCTTACTTTTGCCAAGTATTTGGCCATGTGCGGGTTATTTGCTTCGAAGTTCCCATTGACTTGGTTGACGACCAGTTCGGCGTCGCTAAAGATAGCCAGTCTTTTGGCTGAGTATTTTTTTGCTAATCTTAACCTAGCCAGCAGCGCTTCATATTCGGCGACATTGTTGGTTATCGGGAAGTCAAGTTTAAGGGAGTATTTCATCTCAAACCCGTTAGGAGTCGTGAGGACCACCCTTGCCCCGCTGCCTGTGTCAGTGGATGACCCGTCTCCGTGGAGCATCCACTCTGGAGCCCCCATGCACTGCTCCTTGTTCCCCGTGGGTTGTTTATGGCAGGCCTGGGCCTGAATTCAATATCAAACTCGCCTAACTTGATAGCTCACTTTATCAACCGCCCAGAAACGTCAGGTTCATGGAGTATACTCTTTAGAGGTTGGTCGGTGAGGACTATGATCGATGTGCCTGAAAGTAGGGCCTTAATTTTCACGCGAAAAATATCAGGGCTAAGGCCAGTTTTTGCGCGTCTCTAGGTTGGTCAACGTTTTGCTCACATAGTAGACCTGCGGTTCGGCATCAGTGCCCTAGCTTACGAGGACGGAGCTGATGGATATCTCTGACACTGCCAAGTAGAGGTACAGCTCTTCGCTAACCTTGGGCGATGTTAATAAAGGCAGGCTAGCCAAGTACCTCTTCAACTCATCGAAAGCCGTTTGGAAGTCCGGCGTCCATTGGAAGCCGTTTGATTTCATTCCCCTCAGTGCCTTAAAGAATGACCGATACTTGTCGCCAGACTTCGGTAGGAAGCGGGACAAGGCCGCAAATCGCCGAGTTAGTCGCTGGACCTCTTTTATGCTTCGTGGGGGAGTCATGTCCACGAGGGCCTTAATCTTCTCCGGGTTTGCTTCGATCCCTCGTTGGGAGACGATAAAACCCAAAAATTTTTCGAAGGCTACCCCGAAGACACACTTAGTCAGATTCAGCTTCATTTGGTATTCGCGAAGCACTATGAAGAACTCCGCCAGATCGTTGATATGGTCGCCTACGACTCTGCTCTTGACAAGCACGTCGTTGACATAGACTTCCATATTGCGATCGATCTATTTTTTGAACATTTGGTTCACCAGCCATTGGTAGGTGGCTCCCGTGTTCTTTAGCCCAAAGGGCATTATTTTATAGCAATAGGTCTCCTGGTCAGTCGTAAATGAGGTATGTTCTTTGTCCTTCAAATTCATCCGGATCTGGTTGTAACCTGAGTATGCGTCCATAAAGCTCAATAGCTCATATCCGGATGTCGAGTCCACCAGCAAATCAATTTTGAGTAAAGGAAAACTGTCTTTTGGGAAAGTTTTGTTAACGTCGGTGAAATCGATGCATATTCTCCACTTTCTGTTGCTTTTCTTTACCAAGACGATATTAGAGAGCCAATCAGGGTAATGAACCTCCCTGATGAACCCGACCTCCAACAGTTTCTTCACTTCTTCTCGAATGGCAATCAGTTTTTTCAAGAGTAGTTCCTCCGCTTTTTCTTGACAAGTTTCTAATCCGGGTCGAGGCCCAACTTGTGGACTATTATCAGGTTAGGAATCCCGGGCATGTTAGCCAGAGCCCACGCAAAAATGTCAGCGTTCTCCCGCAAGAATGACATCAGTTCTTCGCATAGCACGACTGTGAGCGAGCCGCCAATTCTTACGCACTTTTCTAGATCGTCCAGATTCAGTGGGACTAAGTCGGTCGCCTCACCAGACTGCGCTTGTTGCAAGGTTGTCTCGTCTCGATGATCAAGTTCTCCCGTCGTTCTAGCGTTGTCATTAGGAGTGATTTGGGATATATAACATGTCCACCCAGTGACTTGGTCACTCAGCACTTCGCCTACGCCGTATGGCATCGAAAATTTTATTTTAAGATGTGGTATTGAAGTGACGGCCCCGAATGCTGTTAGACTTGACCGACCTAGTATTGCGTTGTACACGGAGGGCAAGTCGACTACCAAGAAGGTAAGTGTATGACTTGCAATCCTTGAGTACGTTCCTAGGGTGACTTCAAGTCTGGTCATCCATTGAACGGGCATTGGTTCATTGTCGAGGCCATACAATGGCCCTTCGACAGATTTTATTTGACTCTTTTTCAAATCAAGTTTAAAGAATGCATCGAGGTAAAGTAAATCACGCGAATTTCGATTGTCAATAAATACACGTTTCATCTGGTAGTCGACGCTACCGTCAGAAACGAGTGTTGTTACAATGAGGGGGTCTACATGTGGGAAAACTACATGCGTTAAGTCATCGTCACTAAAACTAATGACATTACCAGTAGTACGCTACTTCTTCCTCCCTGTATGCTGGTCCTTGTTTTTCACCAGAGTCTTGACTGGTTGGGTGGTGATCATGTTAACCACTCCTATCGCGACCCGGTTCCGTGGGGGTGAGGCTCCTAATCCTTCTTCGCCCGTGTTGCCAGAGCTTTGACCGGGGCCCTTGACGAACCTGGTGAGGTGACCCCTCCTGATGAGCTCCTCAATTTCCTTTTGAAGAGTCTTGTAGTCCTCCGTGGAGTGCCCGGGAGATTGGTGAAAATCACAATACTTTGCCGGATTTCCTCCCTCCGCCTTCTTAAGTGGTTTCGACCACTTAAGGAACTTTTCCCCACGGATCTGTATAAGGACGTTCGAGCGCATGTCAGTTAAGGGCGTCAGACTGATGGTCTGTGGTTCTTACGCTCCGGTGGTCCAGTTCTGTGGCATTTTTGGTGGGAGTAATCTCAATAGTTGTGCTTCCTCTTTCCTTTCGGCGGGAAAGAGCGAGGTTGTTCAAGTTGATCTGGACGTTTTGCCTCGTTCACCTCCTCTGCTACCGCATAGGCCCTGGTGATGGCCTCCGCTTCTCGAAAGGTTTGCGGATTCTTGTGCGCTAGGTGCCTAAAGAACTCCCCGTGCGCTAGTGCCGAAATGAAACTGCCCAGTTTCATTTCCTTTGTGAGTCGGGGGATCCACTTGGCTTCTGCCACGAAGCGATCAAGAAATCTCCGTGGGTTCTCTCCGTGTTTTTGCTTGATATGCGACAGATGCCACTGCTGTTTTTCCTCCCTGCGGTTGGAGGCGTACTGAAATAAGAAGAGATCCACAAGCTCCAGGAAGTTTCGGATCGAGTCTGGAGGGAGATGATGGAATCAGATGCAAGCGTCCCCTTTTAGTGTGAGGGGAAAACAATGACATATGGCTGCGTCGTCTAGCCCCTATAGACCCAGATGGGTGCAGAAGTGGGCAAGATGATCGACAGGATCCGCACTCCCATCGTAAGAGTCAAGGGCTGGCATCTTGAACTTTGTCGGCATAGGATGGTTCAAGATCTCTGTCGTAAAGGAAGATCTGTCGACGTTGGCGGTGCGTTCGTCGTCATTGAAGACGCGGTTCCATATCTTCTTCGGCCTTAGGTCTGCTGGAGTAGCGTTAGCGGATCTCTTAAAGTTGAGATACGCTCTCAACTCTGTTCTTTCTCAAGCTGGTGCAGCAGTAGGACGGCTACTACCCCTGGTCGATTTCGGGGCATGGGAGGCTCCCTCATGAGCTTGAGGCCTAGACTCCTCTCGGGAGTATCTTGGGTTCCTCCATTCCGGACTTTCATCCGGAGTTGTACTGGTTTCTCGCTCCTCGCGCCTTAAATGGCTTTGGGCATGTGAAGACATGGGCGTAGGAGCGTTGGTCAACCTTCCAGTTCGTTGTGCCGGAACCTTCTTCCTTTGGCCTCCTCCTCTGGATGCCGGTGCTGGGGCCACTACAGGAGTAACCCCCAGCTAAGCATGCTCCTGACGGGCACAGAGTATTTGGAGCATCCTATCTGTATTGTGTATGTGCTCTACCGGGATCTGGAAAAAGGATGCTGGGATTCTACCGGCTACCCCGTTGACCACGGCCCCGATGGCGTTGTCTTGGTTTGGGAAATCACGTCTAGGGCAGGCTCGCTTGCTTGTGCCCTTGTGTTCACTATTCTGTTGATCAGAGAGAGTTTCTGGGAAACACGGTTGGCTTTTTGTAGTGTCTTTTCACAGACGGCGCCAATAATGCGTACCTAGATTCGACTTCGAATAGATTCGGATTCGTCTAGATGGTTCGACCTGGCTCCGTTCACTGAGTCCAAATCCTACATACCACTAAAGTGAACAAGAGGTCAGTGTGTTGGCGGGAGGTTGTCCTACCGAAAATACTCCGACGCTTAAGTCAGTAAAAAACTTTCTAATTGAGGAAGGTAAACTGATAAGTAAAAGAGAGTAGAAGGGAATAAGTTTGTCGGGAGTGTTGGCCCGTTAAGAATGTGAGTTCCAGCTTACTGTTCACAGAGAGCGGGTAAAAGCGGCGTCCCAAAAGTGTGGAAGCTTTGGAGAACAGTTCTCAGAGAGTCGGAAAAAACTCCTGTAATCAGGAGGTCTTTGGTTGGATTTGAAGGTGGAGGCTGTATGCAGAGAGAGAAGGGGAGTGTTTGCTCAAGCATAGTAAGCGTTCATGAGTTAGACTGTATCAGAAAGTCTCTTTTTGTTGTCTCAGAGAGCTTGTTCTGTCTGTTCTCTTGAAGGTAAGTTAGAGAGTGTGTTCGAGAGCTTCTGTTTGAGAGCCTTGTTTGAGAGTGTATATCAGAGCGTGCCCTCCAAAATGAAGACTCCAAGCTTATATGGACACTCGGAGAGCCACGTTTTCTAGGTAAGGTGGCGTGTTCTTTTGGTTTGGCAATGGCGGCCTTCTCTGAGTTGGTGAGCATGACAGGCATGATTTGATGGATCATTTTTCCTTCTGAATAGTGCAACGGATATTCAAATTATCTGATATCTTTTATACTTTTGTGACCGTTTTGACTCCAACGTTGGCGCTGAGTTCATTACTGCTTTTTCGGAGAAGATCAGCTTTTAGGAAAACATGTAATCAGGAAAGGATCGTTACTTTTCGTGTACGAGATCGCTTGTCAAATTAGGTCTGACCCATATCAGATATACCGCCTTTTTGGGGTTGTCGTTACAGTACTTCTGGTCAACGCTCGGGTTGACCATCTTGCACGTGAGTTGGCCGCCTGCTTGCTTTTGACGGT
>JAODPA010066394.1:21791-34136 GCA_025585075.1 Nepenthes mirabilis | reverse complement strand
TATATATATTTATAGTATACTTTTTCTTACAATATACAAAGACATAACATGTCAAATATGCACCAGACATACCGTGTTTTTTTAGCAGTAAAGTAACAATGCAGAACGTTAGGGTGTTTTTTAATATTTAAAATTTAGAAAGACAGAATAGATCGTGAAAGTGCAACAAGTAGTGTTAAATTCATCCCATCCGTGTTCATTTATATTGGCCGAGTGATTTCACCGTCGGTGTTCCTCCAGCCTACTTTGTTGTCCAAATATAAATTTAATATTGCTCTGGACGTACTCCAGCTTTAGAGTTCCGCAGCTTTTCCTAGCTCTGAGCTATGAGGTTTGACCGAATAACTCAAGTCATGGAGAGGTTCCATGCCTTGTTAATATCGTTGTTTTTGTTTGCATCCTCCGTCCTGTTGCTTAACCAGATAGTTGACATCTGTCCTCCAAATACGGATATGGTTTTCCCAGAAAAGTTGGATCTTGTCCTCTATTGATAAATTTAAATGTCACTGAAATTATTTAATTAGTAAATAGATCTAATGCCGAAAGAAAATAATATACCAAAATATATTTTAGTAAAACACATAATAAAATTCTTAAAATCACCACTACATAGAGAAATATCAAAGAACATAATCCATGCTCCGTGACACAAACTCTTAAGATAAGCACACAGGTGCAACAAGCTCACTCGATATATACAAATGGCAAAAACATTATGCACTGGGTTCCTCCTTTCTCATTGCATCATCAGCGACATTGGGTTGCATTAACCCCCAACAAAATGATGGGTTAGTGCTTCCATAATGCCAATCAGAGCATGCGACTGCATCACCATTGAGCCTAGCTTTAGAACTGACACTAAGGCAGCTGTTTAAATGTGGTGATTCACAATTAACTAAATCCTCGACTTGCAAATCCCACATTACTACTCGTTGGGAAAGCAACGATAGCATCAAGGGCTAAACGGACAGGAGGAAGCCGTAGACGTATAATAGACCTAGGTTAGGTGTCTTCTGGTTGCTAAGCAGCAAGAATCATAAAACAGGGTGACCAAATGCATTAGACTTCCTGCCCCATAGGTTTTAGGTTTTATGCGTAGATTGTCCAGTTTTATCTCCACAATACAAAGACGCTACTTTCGCCATATAAACTCATAACTTCCATGTCACAATAAAAAGACATTATTGTCCCTTCAAAGTTCATTATGAGCTTAAAGAATGATAAATAAAATTCAGTTCCAAGCGTACACACACTGTAATATCATCCCACGAAACTACCTTTTCCTGAATACGTAGACTGATTACAGTTTTGACAGCAGTTAAACTATGTTTGCGATGGAGTTTCTTGTCTTTCCAAATTTTGGTGACCTGATTAAGCATTGTCCACTTTACCCGGAGAAAAGTAATCACGGGGAATAGTAGTAGTAAAAAAACATAAAAAATATTCTCAACTTTTTATTGTTTTAAAAATTTTATTCTCTAACTTTTAATCTTTTTCCCTGATGCTATTCTTTAACTATTATTTTAATACTAATTTTAATATATGTAAAATTTAAGCCAAATTGGCAACATGTCAAATTATATAGTATTACGCACCTGATGCTGAAAAAAACACCCAAACACTGAAAATATAAATCTGGAAATGTTTTGCATAGCACAAATTGATACTAAAATAAAGTGAATATTTCAAATAGGTTTTCCCATAATAATAATAGTTGCAGAGACTTACTCTACAACAGAAGCTGGAGGAACCAACTGCTGCAACTGGTGGACAACATGAGACATTCTGGGGCGGACAGAAGGGACATGTTGTGTACAAGCATAGACAAGGTCGACCACCTTCTGAATAACTCCGGATTCTGGAATGTCTGAAGAATATGTGGATATTAGAGGATCCAACAGCTCCAGGTAGCGATGTGACTGCACGAGGGGTGTGGCCCACTCAAATATACTTTGCCAACCCATTGAATCAACAGCCTGGGCAGGCCTACGTCCACTCACCATCTCGAGCAGTAGCACACCAAAACTGTAGACATCACTCTTCGTCGTAAGCTCATTCCTATAAACAAACTCAGGTGCAAGGTACCCATAAGTCCCACCAGCAATGACTGTCCTTTCATGCATGACTTCCCATGGCACAAACTTAGACAGGCCCACCCCCATTAGATGTGCACCAAATTCTTCATCAAGAAGTACATTACTTGCACGAATATCCCGGTGCACAACCTGTGGCTTCACCTTGTCATGAAGAAACCTGTTTACCGAAAATAGGTAGGTGAGATAATAACCACGCAACATCCTTAAATCCCATAAGCGAGAGTTACAAAAAGATCATGCACGGAAAATTCTGAAAAGACATTCAACATTGACAGAGAAGATCAGTGATCATCCATTCCAAATGCTGATACTATTAGTTTCAGTTCTATAAAATTGTCATTAACATGTTGAGCTGGTGCCCAGCATAGCTTCTAATTAAATATGGCCTCTCATCCATTGGCAGGTGACAAAATATAAGGACCTTGTGCACCACGTTAGATGGTTTACTACCAACACAACATTCTTACATTGTTGCTGCAATGGATCACCTGGGAAAGACGGTGCACTTTTCTCAGTGTCTTTCTTTCTTTTGTTTTTTTTAACAGTTCTTAAGCAGATTTCCCAGTTGGCAAAAAAGGAATATAGCAGCTCTTATTCAGATTTCTCAGTAAATCAATATAATTTCCTATTTTTTTCAGTGGATAAAGCTGAGTAATATACTTCATAATCTGACAAGACATTTTACACCTCAAAACTGAACAGAAAGGAGCTATCATCATCCACAATCCAAAATGGGCAGAAGAAATATGCATCAAGATGCAATTTAATCTAACAATAATGATTAGCTTAACACAAATTTTACATAGAATTCATACAAGTCTTTGAATGGAATTTTGTTTTAGAAGGTGTGCATGTATAAATTATTCCTATTCCAGTTATCCTGTGGTTGAGAAGAATACAAAGCCTGATGATTTTACGCTCAGAGTTTGTGGCCTCCCTTTAAATGGAATTTGTGACCTCTCTCTCTCACTCGCACACGTGCACACACACACACACACACACACACATGGAGGCTCAGTCATTTACGCCTCATTCACAATTTGTATCAAGCAACAGTCCTAACAAATGAATATCTGACACTCTTCATACGTACAAAAGCTAATAGACAATAGCCTTTCACCACTATTATACTAACCAACTTATCCCATTTGGATAGAAAATTAATATATTAGGAGCAATAAATTGGCTGAACAAATACATGAATTAGAGGAGAATCTATCAAAGCTGCCCTCAAGAACTCAATTTCAGAGACATTTCAGAGACATTCAGACATTGGTGACGTTAAGATTGCTGCAATAAAGGCAAAATCAGAACTCAAGAATTATCAAATGGAAATCCAAAAATACAACCAAAGTTATGATCCTACTGAAATGGAGAGGTCCCTTGGCGGATCATACCTAGAGGCACATTGCTGGAGAAGAGAATTCTTCAAACAAAATGCAAAGACTCACTGGCAACCATAAGGAGATCAATGAACGGATTGAAGAAGAGAAGGAAGAGCTGATCAAGTTGATCACCATGGAGGAGATTTGAGGCAGCCTACTAGCATTGGAGACATGAAAGTGCCTAGACCTGATGGTTTTACAGCGTCACTCTACCAAAAACCTTGGTCATTGTTTTACCCCTGATAATGGAAGCAGCGCTGAACTTCATTCATGGGAAGCTCCTCAAGGCTCAGGCAAGTGAACTATACAATCATTTGACTAGTTCCTAAGATAACCATACCTTCCAAAGTCTTGGATTAAACCTTATTTTGGTTGCAATGTTCTTTATAAGATCATTTCTAAGGTTTTAGCAAATCGCATCAAGGACACACTTCCCCACTTGGTGGATGGAAGCCAATTGGCTTTTGTTGCAGGTAGAAGCATTAGGGAGTGGGGACAACATCCTACTTGCCCGAGAGCTTCTCCACCAATACCACACAAGCAAAGGTATCCCTGGATGCACTTCGAATGGATCTACATAATGCTTGTGATGGTAATTGGACTTCTTAATAGCCATACTTAAAAGGGGTGGGATTTTGACCTCTGCTTATCAAATGGATTTGCAAATGTATCACTAGAACTTCCTTCACAACATCCATTAATGTGTCAGTGGAATTCTTCAAAGGTGCATGGGCACTTCAGCACGGTGACCCACAATCATCCAATCTATCCACTCATGCAATGAAGGTACATCATGCTTTCATCCATCTCCATACCCACAATGATATGGAATTCAAATTCCAATAGAAATTCAACAAAACCTGTACCACAATTCTTGAGTTCGCAAATGACCTCATTATTTTCATAGCTGTGGATCCCTATTCTATGCTTGTTCTCATAAAACATTTTACTAGTTTTCTGAGTTACCGAGCTTACAGCTAATACAAGGATAAGTGAAAACTTCATTTGTGCCTGGAAGACTGTTTGACCCCTAAAAGGAGGAAGGAGATCTTGGCATCAAAGACTTAGGTATCCGGAATAAAGCAATTCTTTCTGGGCAACTTTTAAGGCTTATTATCAAACAAGATACTTCATTTTGGGCACACCGGAACAAATTGTATAGGCTGAATGATCGTTGCATTTGGACCACTAAAGATCCATAATGTTCCCTGTGGAGTTTCAGAGAGATAATGAAGTTGCTACCAATGTTAAGGCCATTCATTTGCTCAATCATTGGAGATGGCTTCAAAACCTTACATGGCCGGATTCACATCATCCTATATTAAGGTCAGTAGACTTACATTGCTCACTGGTTTGCCAATTGACACAAAAGTTAGCACCATTGTTAGAGGGGCTTCATGGGCTTGGCCAATTGAGAACTCTTTTGAATTGCTTGACATCAAGAGGGAAGTGCCAGACTACAATCCCAACCCTCTCAGCAAAGACATCTTTTCTTGGGCTCTCTAATTCAATGGAAATTTCAACACAAAGTCAGCTAGGGAAGCTTTCGGACATAGAGGTATTAAAGTTCCTTGGAATAAACTTGTTTTTTGCAACCAAACTATATTCCTCCTCATGCCTTCATATTGTGGTTAACCAACCACAACAGAATATGGAGACAGCTATCTTGCTTTGTTTATGGTAGCCATTTATGCATTCTCTGTTCTTCAACTGCAGAATATCTTCAGCGCCTATCTTTCCAATGCTGCTCCAATTGCCAAGCTTGGATGAGAGTTGGACTCAAATCTGGGGATCTATGGCAGTTCTATGATTGAAATAAGGGGAATATATGGACTACATTCAAGTGGAAAGGAAAGGCTCACAATCATATCACAACCGCCTCAGCCTGGCGGCTTTTATTGGCGTCATTTGGAGAGTGATGAACAACTGTGTCTTTAACAATGAACCAGTGCCTAAATTTCCGAGCATGATAGGTCATTTCTTAGACAATAGAACCTTCCTTTCATGTTTGCAATTGCAGCCGACAGTGGATCCAACCACTCTGCAGTAAAGTGCAGGAGAGTAATTCTATTTCTTCTTTGGATCAAGATTTTGATTCTGGTATTGTCTACTTGTGACGATTTTCTTCATATTCTCTTTCTTATGGAAGCCGCAGTGGTAGGTATCTAATTGAAGCTTGCTAGCTTGCTTGGGGCTTGCCCCAAAACCTAGATCCTCAACTTGGTCTTGAGGGATTATACCAAGTTAATGGTATAATGCTCTATTCCACCTTCCTATTCTTGAATACGATGTTCATTTTCTAAAAAAACAATTAAATGTTATCTGAAGCTTCAATTAACATCAGAAAACCCAAACAAACATATACTGCCTAGAACTAACTGATTATGATGAACAGAAAGGGAGACAATCCAAACTTTTTGAAACATAGGATGCACGAATATACGGAAGCTAATTTATGAAACATGCCAAATTTCAGAAGGATTGAAGTTGACCTGTTCCGTTTTTCGTTTTTGTTGGTACAACTAACCCATTCTGTATTCAAATTAACTGATCATATTTTTGAACAAAAATGAGATGGAGGATTTTCTTATCAGGAAAGGAGAAACGGACAAAGACAAGAAAATAACAAGAATAAGAAAGCACTAGTGAATTTGCAAGATATGGAGCAATCTATGGCACGAGTTATCCAAGTACAGTGAGGCATGTTGGGACTTACATGGTAAAAGCTGACAATATTGCAACAAAGGGCAGTTATTTGTCAATTCACAAAAATTGATAGATTGTAGGAACAACATTAACAAGTCAGGGAGCACAAATAGCACCATGCCATGTGAACTACCCTCAACCTTTGCTTCTAACTCCCAACCATTTCCCCTCAAAATCCCTTCATTGTGTAATCATTTGATTATTCTCCAGATTCTTCATCACAAATGAGAAATCAGAGGAAACAGAACTCTCTCCAACAAAACCATGCCACTGTCAGATATTAGACTCCTACTCTGGTCAATTTAGTTACACATTTTGTTGCTGATTCTGCGTTTGATTTAAAATAATTAGAATGAGTGGTTTTGGCTGAAAACCATGGTTGTTGAAGGCATTTTAGGGAGGATTTAGAAGGGGACAGCTAGGTTAGAATTAGCATTGACAGGGGCACGGGAGTAGCAGGGATTGGTAGAAGAGAAGAACTTGGAGAGAAACTGAAGGAAGAGAGAGAGAGGTTATGAGCCCTTGTTGATCACTGTGATGTGACTTGGTTCAAGTGTCAAGGTGCTCAGACAGTTTCTTCATGGAAGCTCGGTGATGCCCAATGGCTTTTATGGTGGCACGGCTGCAGGACTTGAGTAATGGATGATGCTTTGGGGAGACAGAAGTATCAAGTGCAGCCAAACAGGTGGATGATGGTGGTTGAGGCAGTGGATGATTGATAATCAGAAATGGCAGCAGAGGATGGATTGGTTGCAATGGTAGTTGAGGTAGGGCAGTTTACAGAGGAAATGCAGTATTTTTCTCTCTCCCTGCTTTACCACTCTCTATTTTGTTTGAACTTCTCTGCATTTTGTACAATAATGATGTAGCTTAAAATGACATACAGGAGAAAAATCAGGTAAAATCAACCATTGTTGGGGGGGGGGGGGGGAGCAAGAACAAGGGATCAGGTAAAATCAGGATGCAAGGATAAAATCAACCATTGTGGTACAACTTATTGTCTAGTAATTTTAAGGAGTAAAGAGCGACTCTCCTTTTCTTGGTTTTTGTCATCAGAATTCTTCACTGTGAAACCAAGCAAATTCCAATCGGCAAAGAAGGTAGATTTATCCCATTCCGAGAAAATATAGGGCCAAGTACCGATGGTTAAGCATTTAATAACAGGCAGGATAAATAAAACGGTGTAAATAAAAAAAATCATTACTCTTGCTGTACTGTTGTTGCCACCACTGTTACTAGTTATAGCAAAAATCATGCTCTCTTGAAATGATACTTTAAAATAAAAGTCCAAACATTGAATTACTCCTCCAACTTTAACAAATTGAAGCCATGCGATGCTCTGACCAATTGAACTACAATCTCTAGCGAATTAAGCATACAACACCCATATTTTTGTGATTTGAATCAAACCTAAGGTTCTTTGTTTTTTAAATGAATACATTGAAAAACTTGATAAAAGGTTTTCATATTGGAGGTAATGAGAACAAAAAATGAAAACAAAAAGAAGACAGAGCAAGCTTAGTTCTGAATAATCTACATGGCAAGACAATTCTCTTAATGGCTGACTCCTGTAAATTACCCTCTAGTGAACTCCTGTGAAGAGAAAGCGCAACAAATTTATCTCATACAGCACTAAAACAATCAAATCAAACAGGATTACAGAATTATTCTTTTTTTAAAACTCCAATATAAAGTTTTAATAGTCGCACAAAAAAAAGAGGGCCAAACAAAGAAAGATGCAAAACAGACAGTTCTATTTATGAGAGAAAGCTCCAGCTAATATTCACTTACGCAATTCCTTGAGCAAGAGTCATGGCAATTTTCATTCTGATGGCCCAGTTCAAGCATCTACCACCCCTTGGCATATGGTGCAGCCATCTATCTAACGGGCCATTGACTATGAATTCATAGACAATGTAGCGATCGCCATGATCATAACAGCAGCCCTTCACAGCAACTAGACTAGGATGATGAAGCCTTGCAACCCTTCCAACTTCAGAATAGAACTCCTTTTTCCTTTGAAAACCAGACCTCTTCAACCTCTTGACAGCTGCCCGGGATCCATCAGGTAAGATGCAGCTATATGTACCTCCAGTTTTAGAATCTCCAGGAAGGCGATTCCCTTCACTATAATTCTTTGTGATTAACCTCAACTCCTCACTTGTGAAGATCTTCCAGGATGGAGGAACTAAAGCAGATGTTGCTGGATTTGATAGCTTGCGGGACCTTTTACGCCTCTTGCTCCGTCTGTATGCAAGAAGCCAAACCACCATAGCTAATGTGGTACACAGAATCATCCCACTAACGACTGCAAGGATGATAATATATTCTCTGTGGCAGTGTCCCTGAGAACATGAGTTCTCTGCAAAGCAAGACCAAGGAGGTTTTAACAAAGCACAAAGTTACGGACAGGGACAAATCGAGAGTCTGTCATGATGACATGCAATAACAGTAGGAGCAACCTGTCTAAATCATGGATTAATAACCATACAATATTGAACATATTAGATATAAATATTTTTTGAAGCCTTGAAGGAGAACAAAAGAAATTGAGGGAGAGATCTACTGACATGTTAGGCATATTAACTAATATTTTAGATATTGACCGAAATATTGTGCTACATTGTGATAAGGCGGCATATTGCGATTTTAATGTGGTATCAAGAAATATCTATATTTGAGACATAACACTAACCTATATTGGCCAATATTTTGTTCATCTTGGAATAATAAATCTATCATGATTACAAGCAATAACAACATGAGTAACAACTATATATTTTAAATTTTGAGTTTTTTTTTTTTTCATTTCTTTCTCCTATTTCTCCCACTCCCTATGGGGATAATTTGGGAAAGATGAGCCACAACCCCTACCCCAAAGCCTATTTACATACTTTTGTATATATTTGGTGTCTTCCAATTCAATCTTGGTAGACATCACTGTACAGAAAGATTGAGTTGAGTTCACTTCTATCCATATTCTGACTAATTATCACAGTATTTCAAAGTCTGGAAGATTCCATTGACTTTTCTTCCGAGCCCTAGTTTTGTGTCTTCTTTCTGTTGATTGTATACGTCATTTGCCACCTGATTGGTTCTTAGTCAAGATCCTACGGAAGTCAATCCTACAAAATAGGGATGCTATACTGAAGTTGGGGGCCAATGTAAGAGAGTTAAGTAGTAAGTTTGTCCAGATATTATTCTCATCTGCAGTGCATCTGCACACAATTTGACCTTTGCTGCGTTATTTTGTTTTCACAATTTTTATTCTTTACATATTTCTGTTAAATGCTGCTATGTTGATACAACACTCATTTTATGTGTAGATCCTGTGGGTAAAATCAAGCTTGGTTTGTGTTGAATCATGCCTGAAGAAAAACGGGAAGGATATAACATGGAACCACTTTGGGCTTAGGACTGAATTCTACACCATAATATGAAAGGTAACACATCCCAAAATTAAGGTAGTCAGATTATAGTCTTCAATCATTCTAAAAATGTACTTATTTTTGGACTATTCTCCAATGTCCCCTTCATAGCTTTCATATCAAGGCAATCATTGTATCACCTTCTCTCTTTGTAATCCATTGTTAATGTTAATGGTGTTGTTTAGACTGGTGTATTATCTCAATCAAGCTTGTTGCTGGTGGTTATCTATTATGAATTCCTTGGTTCTTCTTGCAGAGTAGGCTTCTTTTGCTTGATATGTGAGAGAATGATCTGCTTTTATGACAAAGAAGAGCTTCTAACCAAGGTTAGCATTACCTCCCGAGGGTAACTAAAAATGTGTGAATATCTTAAGAAACCAAATTGTTAACCCTTAATCAACTAGAAGGTCTGCAAATGTCTCTTGTTGGGCCATGGGTCACTCCCACGTGGATCTTATACCCATTTGATGTATTGTTCGGTGGCATGCTTGAGGACATGCGTTGAGCTGATCTGAAAAAGTTGCAGAATAGTGTGTGACAGGCGCCTATTATACGCATGTGCATCGATTCTAGAATGGGCCACTTGAGGAGTGTGTGAGAGTTGCCTGAGCAGGATTTCTAGATTACTTAGCACCTGAGGAGTGCCCAAGGAGCGCTCATGCACCAATTACAGTGGGCCAGCGTGCAATGCACGACCAATGGGCACTCAAACACTATTCCTGATATAAATGCGCTTGATGTAATTTTAGAGCTATCACTTTTATAATTTTTTTAGATTTTGAGCGCCGAAACTGTAAGAAAAGGAAAAGAAAGAGAGAGAAAGGGGAGAAGAGGAAGGTTCGAGCATCCGATTGAATTCCAAATCGTGTTTCATTCTCCACAAACATTGGGTACGTTGTTTTTGAAGTTGAAAAGAACATTTTATAGGTCTTTTTTTTTTTTTGTCTTATACTCATTATTACTTGGACTCATTTATTACAAGGTGTTGTGGCATTGTATTTATTAGGGTTTTTGAAACCGAACACATTGTATAATGGATATATTTCGAATGTATAGTCTCGTGGTTTTTTCCCTAATTTAATAAGGGATTTTTCACGTAAAATCTTATATGCTCTATTATTTGTGGTTATTAATGGCTTGTTGTATATTATCGTTATTTCCTCACCGTTCAAACAAACGGTCCGGTTCCCAACATCTCTCATTTGAGGGACAAGAGCAAGGAACATGGTCTATAGTTCTATAAATAAATGTGCTATTCCTTAATAGATATAGAATAAGGACTTTCCCTCTTTTGTTATTGAGAGATTATGTGTACAAAGAGCAACATTATTCATACTATAAGTTTACTATAATTTTACATAATAGAATGATGTGGCACATATTATATGGTCCCACTCAACAAAAAAAAGAATAAAAGGACAGCACTCAAAAAATGCCACATCATCTTTTTGTAGAATTCTATCATAATACTTATAGTAATAGTATTTTTTCCATACAAATAACTTGTTCCACCATTTCTAGTCTGTTATCATGCTAAAATATCTCCAAATTAGTTTGAATATGATGGTTATTGAACCTTGGGTTTCCACTGGGTCCTTCATGAGATACCTTATGGCTAAAACCCATATTGAGGACTTAGTGGACTAGCAACAAATGAGGCGTAAGCGTAATATAGTTGGCGCTTGATACCGACGAATCCGTACTTAAATGTGTGCTTGAGTCTCACCCTTTCCACTTTGTTGTTTATTAGCCTCGCAACCCCCCCCCCCCCGCCCAAAAAAAAAGAAGTGGCAACAAGGTCAAGATTCTCGATCAAATGTGCACCTTTTCCCATTACCTAAATACACAATGTCAGAGAACCAAGGATATTCAACGTAGAAAAGGTGTAGCACAATTTGTAAAGGTGAGTAGGGGGCAGGCATAGTTAGGCTTGTGGTCATAAGTTGAATTCCTACCATCCCAATCTTACTTGATCTGTAAGTCTTGCAGGAAGGATCATAGATGCAGACTGCAAACCTCTGTGTTGGATAGTAGATGGAAAGATACAGCTTTTCAAAGTAAAGAAGAGGATATTTCAGCATATACTAGTTCAAGAATGGTGAATAGTGTGGTGCACTTGGCTTCCTATCCGCTTCCACCACTTTAACTTTGTCAATGAACTCATTAAAATGAATGCAGAGAAAGAACAAATAATTATTTTTATATTTTTGGTACACCTTGCTCCCTTTTCAAAATAATTTCAATAATATTTCTTAAGCAATATCAGGAGACAGAAATTCTTTCATAGGTAAGATAGGGAAATGTAGTTGGTCATGATCACATGCAAGCCACTTTTTTCACCAAAAGAAACACAAGCAATTCACCTGGACAAGTACATAGGCCACCTCTAGGTTGCTCATAATTTCTAGTAACTTCCCCTTCCATCATGGAATGAAATATTAACTCAAATCTAAAATATCCGCCGATATATATTAACATTGGACTCTTTAATACCAATATTCCAGATATTGCGACTCAATCGTGATATCTCTATATTAGCCAACTTCAGCTGAAAATTACAGCCTAGGTTCCGATTTGCAAAAAATAAATATTTGTGCCCAATACCTTTGATACCATACATATCACCCAATATAGTCAATACAAAAATGGCCACGAATGATATCAATACTAATATTTTCATCCATACTATTAGAATATAAATTAGTATTAGAATATTCTCTTAAAATATAC